>JBBDGP010005527.1:0-44435 GCA_037952835.1 Lithobates septentrionalis
AACTCTTACTCCATCCTTCTGTTCTTTCCTACAACCTTCTGTGTGTCCCTTTATCCTTCAGTCCATTTCTCCAACATTCTGCCCTTTTCTCCTTCCAGCTCTTCCTCCATCCCTCTGACCACTTTTTTGTCTGTTCTTTCATCCTACTGCCTGTTCCTCCACCTTTCTGTCTTCAGTTCATTCCTATATCTTTGTGTCCACTCCTGCCCACCCCCCCCCCCCCCCCTTCTGTCCGTTATTCCGCCCTTCTTTTTGTCCCTCCAAATTAGTGAAAAGTTTGCAGCTTTTACAGACCTATATGTCCGTTCCTCCATTCATCCCTCTGCCCACTTTTTTGTCTGTTCTTCAATCCTTCTGTCCGTCCCTCCATCTTTTTGTCAGTTGCCCCACCCTCTCCCTTCTGTCGGTTCCTCCACCCTTCTGTCCACTCCTTCTGTCTGTCTCTCCCCCCGTGAAGGATCTGGAGGAATTCCCCAGTGATGGATCGGTGTCATTCCCCAGTGATGGATCGGTGTCATTCCCCAGTGATGGATCGGTGTCATTTCCCATCCCTTTATTTCTGTAAGGTTGATCTTAGTCCCCATGGCTCTTGAGCTTTCCTATTGGTCAGTTATGCTTAGTTCCTTCAGTCAGTTTTCCTTCACCTCCTTTGGTTCTTTTTTGTCCTTCCCTGTGGACCATCTTGAGTGACTTCTCGCTGACCACTGTCTCATCTTCCTCCCCATGTGGAACGTTTGATATACAGAAGTTTGTGTGAATCCGGTTCAGCTCATTGTTCAATGGATTTTATTGGAATAAATTTACCTGTATTTGATGTAGTGAGAATAAAGGAAAATTGCTCTTCACCATACATGTCAAATGGGCCAACCCCTCACCGTGCACGTCGCGTGGGCCGACCCCCCTCACCGCGCACGTCGCGTGGGCCGACCCCCCTCACCGCGCACGTCGCGTGGGCCGACCCCCCTCACCGCGCACGTCGCGTGGGCCGACCCCCCTCACCGCGCACGTCGCGTGGGCCGACCCCCCTCACCGCGCACGTCGCGTGGGCCGACCCCCCTCACCGCGCACGTCGCGTGGGCCGACCCCCCTCACCGCGCACGTCGCGTGGGCCGACCCCCCTCACCGCGCACGTCGCGTGGGCCGACCCCCCTCACCGCGCACGTCGCGTGGGCCGACCCCCCTCACCGCGCACGTCGCGTGGGCCGACCCCCCTCACCGCGCACGTCGCGTGGGCCGACCCCCCTCACCGCGCACGTCGCGTGGGCCGACCCCCCTCACCGCGCACGTCGCGTGGGCCGACCCCCCTCACCGCGCACGTCGCGTGGGCCGACCCCCCTCACCGCGCACGTCGCGTGGGCCGACCCCCCTCACCGCGCACGTCGCGTGGGGCGACCCCCCTCACCGCGCACGTCGCGTGGGGCGACCCTTGCCCACACTGTATGAGCCGAACCTTCATCTGCGATTATGGGCACGGTGAGGCTGCGATTATGGGCACGGTGAGGCTGCGATTATGGGCACGGTGAGGCTGCGATTATGGGCACGGTGAGGCTGCGATTATGGGCACGGTGAGGCTGCGATTATGGGCACGGTGAGGCTGCGATTATGGGCACGGTGAGGCTGCGATTATGGGCACGGTGAGGCTGCGATTATGGGCACGGTGAGGCTGCGATTATCGGGAACGGTGAGGCTGCGATTATGGGAACGGTGAGGCTGCGATTATGGGAACGGTGAGAGGCTGCGATTATGGGCACGGTGAGACAGTATTATGGGCACGCTGAGACAGCATTATGGGCACGCTGAGACTGCGTTGTGGGCACGCTGAGACAGCATTATGGGAATGGTGAGGCATGCGATTATGGGCATGGTGAGACAGCATTATGGGCATGGTGAGACAGTATTATGGGCACTGCGAGGCTGCCATTATGGGCATGGTGAGACAGTATTATAGGCACAGTGAGGCTGCCATTATGGGCACAGTGAGGCTGAGTTTGAGGTGTGATGTCCTAGCCATGTCCCCCTTTCGGTCGTTGCCATAACAACGGTGCTAAATTAGCTAAAAGTAGTTGGATCTGTATGTGTGTTATAATTAATCAAAATTAGTTGATTAATCGTTAATCGATTTTTATTTTAATCATTAGCAGCCCTAATTTGTTATACTTTTAGTAAAGTTGTCCTCTATGGAGAAATCTTCCAATGGGGACACCTGTTCTGGTGACAACTATCCCAAGAGGGCCACTCCCCTCACTTTGGAGAGATTTCCTCTGGTTTCCTTTCCATGGGAAGTGAAGGGAAATCTGGTGTCACAAATGTGGGAAAAGTATCCTGGGTAGAAGTTTGGCCTTATTCCTGGTTAGGTACTTGATGGATAGTGATTCCAGTATCAGGATGACCGCCCTGGAGCGCCATTATTTCTTTGTCCCCGTCCTCCCTCCCAGTGTTGGCCGTTTCTCCTGACATTCATTAGTCTAAGTGTCCTCTGTATCTCCTCTTCTTCATGTCCATCCTCTGCTTCACATGCTGCATGTCCTTGTGGAGGTCCTCCTCCTCACCCGTTGTCATCTCTACACTAGGATCTGTCCCTGAAGCTGTGCTTCATACGCAGTATCTCCATGATTGGCCTCGCCATCTGTAACAGCACGCAGGCCGGATTCTTCAATTTCAGCCGCAAGTCGGAGCTCATCTCACAGCTGGTGGTGAGTGGAGAGGGCGGTGAGCCGGGCGGGTGGGGTGCGAGGTCCACATTGTGTCTCATGTCTGTCCTTCTTCCCTCTGACAGGAGTTTCTGAAGATGGAGCCAATGGACGAGCTGAAGTCTGCATTACGCCATCGCACCCTCCTGGCCTGCACCTACCTGGTGTATCCTGCTGAGCACACTCTGGGCTGGGAGACACATGGCATACGCCATTAAACTATGACAGACCCCTAGATTAGGTACATCAGATGGTGTAATGTGTGGTAGATCCGGATCTTGCGGCATCTACTCTATCTGGTCCCCATTCTATGACAAACAGAATAGGGGGCTACCTGCTTGTGATGTTGATCCCCCTGCCTTCAGTGTTTGAGTCTCTTCCCAGAACAAGGCCTTACTTTGCTAGCTGCAGGATTGCTTCAGGCCAGTGACTCAAAGTATTGAAGCCAGAGGCCCAGCATGACTGAATGGGGCCCTAGTTTTTCCTCTACCGTCAAGTTTAATATACAGCTTGGCCATAAAGGAACGGGTGAATCAGCTTTACCAGATTGCAGCCAGGTAGACTCGTCCTTCGTACCCTCTAGCAGTTCTCCTCCGTCCATCCCGATAGACATCAGATATGAAGCAGGTGTGTGCCTTAGAGGGACTCTGCATCGCTGTGACCTCTGGACTTACCAGCGACTTCCCATGCTGGAGGTCAGGTGACTGAGGAGATCATGGGGTCAGATTTGTCTGATGGAGAGAAGGTCTCCTTTGTTCTAGGACAATCTTATGCCCTGTACACACGACCAGTTTTGCCATCGGAATAAACTCTAAGCCCGGGTTCACACCTATGCCAATTAGATGTGCGTTTCCGCACATCTAATTCGCATAGCAGGAGAATGTGACTTTCTCCCTATGGAGCCGGTTCACATATCTCCGGGGCGGCTGCGGAGCGCACTGCACAAAAACGCTGTGCGTCTTTGGCTCCGTTTCAGGGCCGAATTCAGGCATAGAATCGGCCCTGATTCGTCCCTGAAACGGGGAACAGGGACGCACAGCGCTCCTGTGCGATCCGCAGCGCATTATAGTGTGAACCCGGGCTCAAAGGTTTTTCCGACGTAGTTCAGGCGGAATTCAGCTCAAGCTGTCTTGCATACACACGGTCACACCAAAGTCCGACCGTCCAGAACGCGGTGACATACAACGCGTACGACGGGACTAGAAAAAAGAAGTTGAATAGCCAATAGCTTCCGTCTCGTACTTGCTTCTGAGCATGCGTCGTTTTTGGTACATCGGAACAACATACAGACGATCGGGTTTCCTGATAGTAATTAGTTCAGTCGGGAAAATTTAGAACATGTTCTCTTTCTAAGTCCGCCAGAATTTTTGACGAAAAAGGTCAGATGGGGCATACACACCGCTAGATTATACGATGAAAAGCTCCCATCGGACTTTTCTGACGGACATTCCGCTCGTGTGTACGCAGCATTAGACCTTCTAAAACCTTTCATCCCAAATCGGGTTTATTGGGTGTGATTTTATGTTCTCAGTAAAGCGATGAAGATTCCTTAACATTGGTCAGCAAGCTGGAGCCGCCTCTGAATGACACCAGCAGGTTGGAGCTGATTAATACTGCCCTGGGGAGTGTCTTCCCTCTTCCACCGATCGGCTCAGGTACACCGGGGGAGCTGCATAAAGAGGTGGGTGCAATGCTCTGCCATCTGTACTGCCACTCAGTCTGCTGGGTCCATCAACTCTACTCACCTGTCCTTTTACCTGTACCCACCCCTCTGTGTTCAAATTCACATCCTCTGTACCTTACCCTTTGAGTTCTGGTTCCCATCACCTGTACCCACCCTGCAGTGTTTCCATTTGCATCCTCTGTACTCGGCTCTAGATGTTCTGGTTCCCGTCCTCTGTACCCGGCCCTTGGTCTTCTGGTTCCCATCCTCTGTACTCAGCCCTAGATGTTCTGGTTCCCATCCTCTGTACCTGGCCCTTGATCTTCTGGTTCCCATCCTCTGTACCTGGCCCTTGGTCTTCTGGTTCCCATCCTCTGTACCCGGCCCTTGATCTTCTGGTTCCCATCCTCTGTACCCGGCCCTTGATCTTCTGGTTCCCATCCTCTGTACCTGGCCCTTGGTCTTCTGGTTCCCATCCTCTGTACCCGGCCCTTGATCTTCTGGTTCCCATCCTCTGTACCCGGCCCTTGATCTTCTGGTTCCCATCCTCTGTACCCGGCCCTTGATCTTCTGGTTCCCATCCTCTGTACCTGGCCCTTGGTCTTCTGGTTCCCATCCTCTGTACCCGGCTCTTGATCTTCTGGTTCCCATCCTCTGTACCTGGCCCTTGGTCTTCTGGTTCCCATCCTCTGTACCCGGCCCTAGATGTTCTGGTTCCCGTCCTCTGTACCCGGGCCTTGGTCTTCTGGTTCCTATCCTCTGTACCTGGCCCTTGGGCTTCTGGTTCCCATCCTCTGTACCTGGCTCTAGATGTTCTGGTTTCCATCCTCTGTACCCGGCCCTTGATCTTCTGGTTCCCGTTCTCTGTACCTGGCCCTTGGTCTTCTGGTTCCCATCCTCTGTACCCGGCCCTAGATGTTCTGGTTCCCGTCCTCTGTACCCGGGCCTTGGTCTTCTGGTTCCCATCCTCTGTACCCGGCCCTTGGGCTTCTGGTTCCCATCCTCTGTACCCGGCTCTAGATGTTCTGGTTTCCATCCTCTGTACTCGGCCCTAGATGTTCTGGTTTCCATCCTCTGTACTCGGCCCTAGATGTTCTGGTTCCCATCCTCTGTACTCGGCCCTAGATGTTCTGGTTCCCATCCTCTGTACTCGGCCCTAGATGTTCTGGTTCCCATCCTCTGTACCCGGCCCTTGGTCTTCTGGTTCCCATCTTCTGTACCCGGCCCTAGATGTTCTGGTTCCCATCCTCTGTACTCGGCCCTAGATGTTCTGGTTCCCGTCCTCTGTACTCGGCCCTAGATGTTCTGGTTCCCATCCTCTGTACCTGGCTCTAGATGTTCTGGTTCCCATCCTCTATACTCAGCCCTAGATGTTCTGGTTCCCATCCTCTGTACTCTGCCCTAGATGTTCTGGTTCCCGTCCTCTGTACTCTGCCCTAGATGTTCTGGTTTCCATCCTCTGTACTCAGCCCTAAATGTTCTGGTTCCCATCCTCTGTACTCGGCCCTAGATGTTCTGGTTCCCGTCCTCTGTACTCGGCCCTAGATGTTCTGGTTTCTGTCCTCTGTACTCGGCCCTAGATGTTCTGGTTCCCGTCCTCTGTACCTGGCTGTAGATGTTCTAGTTCCCATCCTCTGTACTCGGCCCTAGATGTTCTGGTTCCCATCCTCTGTACTCGGCCCTAGATGTTCTGGTTCCCATCCTCTGTACGGCCCTAGATGTTCTGTTTCCCATCCTCTGTACTCGGCCCTAGATGTTCTGGTTCCCATCCTCTGTACTCGGCCCTAGATGTTCTGGTTCCCATCCTCTGTACGGCCCTAGATGTTCTGTTTCCCATCCTCTGTACTCGGCCCTTGATCTTCTGGTTCCCATCCTTTGTACTCGGCCCTAGATGTTCTGGTTCCCATCCTCTGTACCCGGCCCTTGGTCTTCTGGTTCCCATCCTCTGTACCCAGCTCTAGATGTTCTGGTTCCTGTCCTCTGTACCGGGCCCTTGATCTTCTGGTTCCCATCCTCTGTACCGGGCCCTTGATCTTCTGGTTCCCATCCTCTGTACCCGGCCCTTGGTCTTCTGGTTCCCATCCTCTGTACCCGGCCCTTGGTCTTCTGGTTCCCATCCTCTGTACCCGGCCTTTGGTCTTCTGGTTCCCATCCTCTGTACCCGGCCCTTGGGCTTCTGGTTTCCATCCTCTGTACCCGGCCCTTGATCTTCTGGTTCCCATCCTCTGTACCCGGCCCTTGGGCTTCTGGTTCCCATCCTCTGTACCCGGCCCTTGGGCTTCTGGTTCCCATCCTCTGTACCCGGCCCTTGGTCTTCTGGTTCCCATCCTCTGTACCCGGCCCTTGGTCTTCTGGTTCCCACCCTCTGTACCTGGCCCTTGGTCTTCTGGTTTCCATTCTCGGTACCCGGCCCTAGATGTTCTGGTTCCCGCCCTCTGTACTCGGCCCTTGAACTTCTGGTTCCCATCCTCTGTACTCGGCCCTTGATCTTCTGGTTCCCATCCTCTGTACTCGGCCCTTGATCTTCTGGTTCCCATCCTCTGTACTCGGCCCTAGGGGTTCTGGTTCCCATCCTCTGTACCTGGCTCTAGATGTTCTGGTTCCCATCCTCTGTACTTGGCCCTAGATGTTCTGGTTCCCATCCTCTGTACTCGGCCCTAGATGTTCTGGTTCCCGTCCTCTGTACCTGGCTCTAGATGTTCTGGTTCCCGTCCTCTGTACCCGGCTCTAGATGTTCTGGTTCCCGTCCTCTGTACTCGGCCCTAGATGTTCTGGTTCCCGTCCTCTGTACTCAGCCCTAGATGTTCTGGTTCCCGTCCTCTGTACTCGGCCCTAGATGTTCTGGTTCCTGTCCTCTGTACTCGGCCCTAGATGTTCTGGTTCCCGTCCTCTGTACCTGGCTCTAGATGTTCTGGTTCCCGTCCTCTGTACCTGGCCCTAGATGTTCTGGTTCCCGTCCTCTGTACTCGGCCCTAGATGTTCTGGTTCCCGTCCTCTGTACCTGGCTCTAGATGTTCTGGTTCCCGTCCTCTGTACTCGGCCCTAGATGTTCTGGTTCCCGTCCTGTGTACCTGGCTCTAGATGTTCTGGTTCCCATCCTCTGTACTGGGCCCTAGATGTTCTGGTTCCCGTCCTCTGTACTCGGCCCTACATGTTCTGCTTCCCGTCCTCTGTACTCGGCCCTAGATGTTCTGGTTCCCGTCCTCTGTACCTGGCTCTAGATGTTCTGGTTCCCGTCCTCTGTACCTGGCCCTAGATGTTCTGGTTCCCGTCCTCTGTACCTGGCCCTAGATGTTCTGGTTCCCGTCCCCTGTACTCGGCCCTAGATGTTCTGGTTCCCGTCCCCTGTACTCGGCCCTAGATGTTCTGGTTCCCGTCCTCTGTACTCGGCCCTAGATGTTCTGGTTCCCGTCCCCTGTACTCGGCCCTAGATGTTCTGGTTCCCGTCCCCTGTACTCGGCCCTAGATGTTCTGGTTCCCGTCCTCTGTACCTGGCTCTAGATGTTCTGGTTCCCGTCCCCTGTACTCGGCCCTAGATGTTCTGGTTCCCGTCCCCTGTACTCGGCCCTAGATGTTCTGGATCCCGTCCCCTGTACTCGGCCCTAGATGTTCTGGTTCCCGTCCCCTGTACTCGGCCCTAGATGTTCTGGTTCCCGTCCCCTGTACTCGGCCCTAGATGTTCTGGATCCCGTCCCCTGTACTCGGCCCTAGATGTTCTGGTTCCCGTCCTCTGTACCTGGCTCTAGATGTTCTGGTTCCCATCCCCTGTACTCGGCCCTAGATGTTCTGGTTCCCGTCCTCTGTACCTGGCTCTAGATGTTCTGGTTCCCGTCCCCTGTACTCGGCCCTAAATGTTCTGGTTCCCGTCCCCTGTACTCGGCCCTAGATGTTCTGGATCCCATCCCCTGTACCCTCATGGTTCTGTCATAGGAACCCCAATGAAGGTCTTGTCCCTCATGGCAGTAGTTTGTAAGTGATTGCAGTGTGTGCTCTCCTCTAGACGCTCTATGGGGACACTCTGGACGCTCTCGTAGAACTGCTGAGGAGCCTCATCCTCTGGAATCTGACTCCGCAGGGACTGCAGGACATTTTCCAGGTCAGTGCTCAGACATTTCATCTCTGAAGGGTGCATGCTGAGCTCTCGCTCATGCGTTGTGTTTGTTCTGTAGATACTGAACCCCTGGATCAAATCCACCAAAGAGCATGAAAGGGAGAGAGCGCTGGAGGTCAGTGCTCGGATCCTGGAATTTTACCTCCAAAAGCTGAACGTTAATGTAAGTGTCACCGAGCCGCCGCCGGACCCTACATTGCAGACCTGACCCACCTCCAGGAAGGGATCTTCATGGGGTTTCTGAGTTTTTATTAGATTTCAATGTCCTTTCCATTCTAGGATCTGAACCCTCTGTTTTCTATTCCCCTGTACACAGTCAGTTATCACCTTTCATAATCTGGGGCTCCTGATTGGACGGTTGTCACCTCGCTGTTCAGACTCTCTGGCCTCCATACGCCAGCGTACAGTGGATTGTATCTACTACCTCCTAAACATCCAGCTGAGATATGAAGGTGAGTGAACCCACCAACTGGCCCCGGGGCCCATGGAAGTAGCAAGTGTATCACCCTGATCACACCTCCCCCATATAACCTTTCCCCCCCTCTATTTACCCCGATCACACCTCCCCCATATAACCTTTCCCCCCCTCTATTTACCCCAATCACACCTCCCCCATATAACCTCTGCCCCCACTATTTACCCCGATCACACCTCCCCCATATAACCTCTGCCCCCTCTATGTACCCCGATCACACCTCCCCCATATAACCTCTGCCCCCTCTATGTACCCCGATCACACCTCCCCCATATAACCTCTGCCCCCTCTATGTACCCCGATCACACCTCCCCCATATAACCTCTGCCCCCTCTATGTACCCCGATCACACCTCCCCCATATAACCTCTGCCCCCTCTCTGTACCCCGATCACACCTCCCCCATATAACCTCTGCCCCCTCTATGTACCCCGATCACACCCCCCCATATAACCTCTGCCCCCTCTCTGTACCCCGATCACACCTCCCCCATATAACCTCTGCCCCCTCTATGTACCCCGATCACACCTCCCCCATATAACCTCTGCCCCCACTATGTACCCCGATCACACCTCCCCCATATAACCTCTGCCCCCTCTATTTCCCCCGATCACACCCCCCATATAACCTCTGCCCCCTCTCTGTACCCCGATCACACCTCCCATATAACCTCTGCCCCTTCTATGTACCCCGATCACACCTCCCCCATATAACCTCTGCCCCCTCTATTTCCCCCGATCACACCCCCCATATAACCTTTCCCCCCTCTATTTCCCCCGATCACACCCCCCATATAACCTCTGCCCCCTCTATGTACCCCGATCACACCTCCCCCATATAACCTCTGCCCCCTCTCTGTACCCCGATCACACCTCCCCCATATAACCTCTGCCCCCTCTATGTACCCCGATCACACCTCCCCCATATAACCTCTGCCCCCACTATGTACCCCGATCACACCTCCCCCATATAACCTCTGCCCCCTCTATTTCCCCCGATCACACCCCCCATATAACCTTTCCCCCCTCTATTTCCCCCGATCACACCCCCCATATAACCTCTGCCCCTTCTATGTACCCCGATCACACCTCCCCCATATAACCTTTCCCCCCTCTATTTACCCCGATCACACCCCCCATATAACCTCTGCCCCCTCTATGTACCCCGATCACACCCCCCATATAACCTTTCCCCCCTCTATTTCCCCCGATCACACCTCCCCATATAACCTCTGCCCCTTCTATGTACCCCGATCACACCCCCCATATAACCTCTGCCCCTTCTATGTACCCCGATCACACCCCCCATATAACCTTTCCCCCCTCTATTTACCCCGATCACACCTCCCCCATATAACCTCTGCCCCCTCTATGTACCCCGATCACACCTCCCCCATATAACCTCTGCCCCCTCTATGTACCCCGATCACACCTCCCCCATATAACCTTTCCCCCCCTCTATTTACCCCGATCACACCTCCCCCATATAACCTTTCCCCCCCTCTATTTACCCCGATCACACCTCCCCCATATAACCTCTGCCCCCTCTCTGTACCCCGATCACACCCCCCATATAACCTTTCCCCCCTCTATTTACCCCGATCACACCTCCCCCATATAACCTCTGCCCCCTCTATGTACCCCGATCACACCTCCCCCATATAACCTCTGCCCCCTCTATGTACCCCGATCACACCTCCCCCATATAACCTTTCCCCCCCTCTATTTACCCCGATCACACCTCCCCCATATAACCTTTCCCCCCCTCTATTTACCCCGATCACACCTCCCCCATATAACCTCTGCCCCTTCTATGTACCCCGATCACACCCCCCATATAACCTTTCCCCCCTCTATTTACCCCGATCACACCTCCCCCATATAACCTCTGCCCCCACTATTTACCCCGATCACACCTCCCCCATATAACCTCTGCCCCCTCTATGTACCCCGATCACACGCCCCCCATATAACCTCTGCCCCCTCTCTGTACCCCGATCACACCTCCCCCATATAACCTCTGCCCCCTCTATGTACCCCGATCACACCTCCCCCATATAACCTCTGCCCCCTCTATGTACCCCGATCACACCTCCCCCATATAACCTCTGCCCCCACTATGTACCCCGATCACACCCCCCATATAACCTCTGCCCCCTCTCTGTACACCGATCACACCTCCCCCATATAACCTCTGCCCCCACTATGTACCCCGATCACACCCCCCATATAACCTCTGCCCCCTCTATGTACCCCGATCACACGCCCCCCATATAACCTCTGCCCCCTCTCTGTACCCCGATCACACCTCCCCCATATAACCTCTGCCCCCTCTATGTACCCCGATCACACCTCCCCCATATAACCTCTGCCCCTTCTATGTACCCCGATCACACCTCCCCCATATAACCTCTGCCCCCACTATGTACCCCGATCACACCCCCCATATAACCTCTGCCCCCTCTCTGTACACCGATCACACCTCCCCCATATAACCTCTGCCCTCTCTCTGTACCCCGATCACACCTCCCCATATAACCTCTGCCCCCTCTATTTCCCCCGATCACACCTCCCCCATATAACCTCTGCCCCTTCTATGTACCCCGATCACACCTCCCCCATATAACCTCTGCCCCTTCTATGTACCCCGATCACACCTCCCCTATATAACCTCTGCCCCCACTATGTACCCCGATCACACCTCCCCCATATAACCTTTCCCCCCTCTATTTACCCCGATCACACCTCCCCCATATAACCTCTGCCCCCTCTATGTACCCCGATCACACCTCCCCCATATAACCTCTGCCCCTTCTATGTACCCCGATCACACCTCCCCCATATAACCTCTGCCCCCACTATGTACCCCGATCACACCCCCCATATAACCTCTGCCCCCTCTCTGCACACCGATCACACCTCCCCCATATAACCTCTGCCCTCTCTCTGTACCCCGATCACACCTCCCCCATATAACCTTTCCCCCCTCTATTTACCCCGATCACACCTCCCCCATATAACCTCTGCCCCCTCTATGTACCCCGATCACACCTCCCCCATATAACCTCTGCCCCCTCTCTGTACCCCGATCACACCTCCCCCATATAACCTCTGCCCCCAATATGTACCCCGATCACCCCCCCCATATAACCTCTGCCCCCTCTATGTACCCCGATCACACCTCCCCATATAACCTCTGCCCCCTCTCTGTACCCCGATCACACCCCCCATATAACCTCTGCCCCCTCTCTGTACCCCGATCACACCTCCCCATATAACCTCTGCCCCTTCTATGTACCCCGATCACACCTCCCCCATATAACCTCTGCCCCTTCTATGTACCCCGATCACACCTCCCCCATATAACCTCTGCCCCCTCTCTGTACCCCGATCACACCTCCCCCATATAACCTCTGCCCCCTCTATGTACCCCGATCACACCTCCCCCATATAACCTCTGCCCCCACTATGTACCCCGATCACACCTCCCCTATATAACCTCTGCCCCCACTATGTACCCCGATCACACCTCCCCCATATAACCTCTGCCCCCTCTCTGTACCCCGATCACACCTCCCCCATATAACCTCTGCCCCCACTATGTACCCCGATCACCCCCCCATATAACCTCTGCCCCCTCTATGTACCCCGATCACACCTCCCCCATATAACCTCTGCCCCCTCTATGTACCCCGATCACACGCCCCCCATATAACCTCTGCCCCCTCTCTGTACCCCGATCACACGCCCCCCATATAACCTCTGCCCCCTCTCTGTACCCCGATCACACCTCCCCATATAACCTCTGCCCTCTCTCTGTACCCCGATCACACCCCCCATATAACCTCTGCCCCCTCTCTGTACCCCGATCACACCTCCCCATATAACCTCTGCCCCTTCTATGTACCCCGATCACACCTCCCCCATATAACCTCTGCCCCCTCTCTGTACCCCGATCACACCTCCCCCATATAACCTCTGCCCCCTCTATGTACCCCGATCACACCTCCCCCATATAACCTCTGCCCCCTCTATGTACCCCGATCACACCTCCCCCATATAACCTCTGCCCCCTCTCTGTACCCCGATCACACCTCCCCCATATAACCTTTCCCCCCTCTATGTACCCCGATCACACCTCCCCCATATAACCTCTGCCCCCTCTCTGTACCCCGATCACACCTCCCCCATATAACCTCTGCCCCCACTATGTACCCCGATCACCCCCCCCATATAACCTCTGCCCCCTCTATGTACCCCGATCACACCTCCCCCATATAACCTTTCCCCCCTCTATGTACCCCGATCACACCTCCCCCATATAACCTCTGCCCCCTCTCTGTACCCCGATCACACCTCCCCCATATAACCTCTGCCCCCTCTATGTACCCCGATCACACCTCCCCCATATAACCTCTGCCCCCTCTATGTACCCCGATCACACCTCCCCCATATAACCTCTGCCCCCACTATGTACCCCGATCACACCCCCCATATAACCTCTGCCCCCTCTATGTACCCCGATCACACCTCCCCCATATAACCTCTGCCCCCTGTATGTACCCCGATCACACCTCCCCCATATAACCTCTGCCCCCTCTATGTACCCCGATCACACCTCCCCATATAACCTCTGCCCCCTCTATGTACCCCGATCACACCTCCCCCATATAACCTCTGCCCCCTCTATGTACCCCGATCACACCTCCCCCATATAACCTCTGCCCCCTCTATGTACCCCGATCACACCTCCCCCATATAACCTCTGCCCCCACTATGTACCCCGATCACACCCCCCATATAACCTCTGCCCCCTCTATGTACCCCGATCACACCTCCCCCATATAACCTCTGCCCCCTGTATGTACCCCGATCACACCTCCCCCATATAACCTCTGCCCCCTCTATGTACCCCGATCACACCTCCCCATATAACCTCTGCCCCCTCTATGTACCCCGATCACACCTCCCCCATATAACCTCTGCCCCCTCTATGTACCCCGATCACACCTCCCCCATATAACCTCTGCCCCCTCTATGTACCCCGATCACACCTCCCCCATATAACCTCTGCCCCCTCTATGTACCCCGATCACACCTCCCCCATATAACCTCTGCCCCTTCTATGTACCCCGATCACACTCTTGTATATTGCCCCCTCTATGTACCCCGATCACACTCTTGTATATTGCCCCCTCTATGTCCCCCGATCACACTCTTGTATATTGCCCCCTCTATGTCCCCCGATCACACTCTTGTATATTGCCCCCTCTATGTCCCCCGATCACACTCTTGTATATTGCCCCCTCTATGTCCCCCGATCACACTCTTGTATATTGCCCCCTCTATGTCCCCCGATCACACTCTTGTATATTGCCCCCTCTATGTCCCCCGATCACACTCTTGTATATGACACCCTCTATGTCCCCCGATCACACTCTTGTATATTACCCCCTCTATGTACCCCGATCACACTCTTGTATATTACCCCCTCTATGTCCCCCGATCACACTCTTGTATATTACCCCCTCTATGTACCCCAATCACACTCTTGTATATTACCCCCTCTATGTCCCCCGATCACACTCTTGTATATTACCCCCTCTATGTCCCCCGATCACACTCTTGTATATTACCCCCTCTATGTACCCCGATCACACTCTTGTATATTACCCCCTCTATGTACCCCGATCACACTCTTGTATATTACCCCCTCTATGTACCCCGATCACACTCTTGTATATTACCCCCTCTATGTCCCCCGATCACACTCTTGTATATTACCCCCTCTATGTCCCCCGATCACACTCTTGTATATTACCCCCTCTATGTACCCCGATCACACTCTTGTATATTACCCCCTCTATGTCCCCCGATCACACTCTTGTATATTACCCCCTCTATGTACCCCAATCACACTCTTGTATATTACCCCCTCTATGTCCCCCGATCACACTCTTGTATATTACCCCCTCTATGTACCCCGATCACACTCTTGTATATTACCCCCTCTATGTCCCCCGATCACACTCTTGTATATTACCCCCTCTATGTACCCCGATCACACTCTTGTATATTACCCCCTCTATGTCCCCCGATCACACTCTTGTATATTACCCCCTCTATGTACCCCGATCACACTCTTGTATATTACCCCCTCTATGTCCCCCGATCACACTCTTGTATATTACCCCCTCTATGTCCCCCGATCACACTCTTGTATATTACCCCCTCTATGTCCCCCGATCACACTCTTGTATATTACCCCCTCTATGTCCCCCGATCACACTCTTGTATATTACCCCCTCTATGTACCCCGATCACACTCTTGTATATTACCCCCTCTATGTACCCCGATCACACTCTTGTATATTACCCCCTCTATGTCCCCCGATCACACTCTTGTATATTACCCCCTCTATGTCCCCCGATCACACTCTTGTATATTACCCCCTCTATGTCCCCCGATCACACTCTTGTATATGACACCCTCTATGTCCCCCGATCACACTCTTGTATATTATCCCCTCTATGTACCCCGATCACACTCTTGTATATTGCCCCCTCTATGTACCCCGATCACACTCTTGTATATTACCCCCTCTATGTCCCCCGATCACACTCTTGTATATTACCCCCTCTATGTCCCCCGATCACACTCTTGTATATTACCCCCTCTATGTCCCCCGATCACACTCTTGTATATTACCCCCTCTATGTCCCCCGATCACACTCTTGTATATGACACCCTCTATGTCCCCCGATCACACTCTTGTATATTGCCCCCTCTATGTCCCCCGATCACACTCTTGTATATTACCCCCTCTATGTCCCCCGATCACACTCTTGTATATTACCCCCTCTATGTCCCCCGATCACACTCTTGTATATTATCCCCTCTATGTCCCCCGATCACACTCTTGTATATTACCCCCTCTATGTCCCCCGATCACACTCTTGTATATTATCCCCTCTATGTCCCCCGATCACACTCTTGTATATTGCCCCCTCTATGTCCCCCGATCACACTCTTGTATATTGCCCCCTCTATGTCCCCCGATCACACTCTTGTATATTGCCCCCTCTATGTCCCCCGATCACACTCTTGTATATTGCCCCCTCTATGTCCCCCGATCACACTCTTGTATATTACCCCCTCTATGTCCCCCGATCACACTCTTGTATATTACCCCCTCTATGTCCCCCGATCACACTCTTGTATATTACCCCCTCTATGTACCCCGATCACACTCTTGTATATTGCCCCCTCTATGTCCCCCGATCACACTCTTGTATATTGCCCCCACTGGGTTTCTTCTGTATTTAGGTTTTGCTCCCGATCACAAGGATGAATCGGTGGAGAAGCTCCTGACTCTCAGGCCTGGTCTCCAGAATCCAGACTCCAGCGTCTTATTTCAAACCTGCTATAACATTGCCATGGTGAGTAGGGGGTGTGCAGCGCCTATCCCTGCAGTAATGTGGTTTGGTTTCTCATGTTTGTATGGACTGAGTGATGGAGATCTCATCTCCGCCATGTCTCTTCTCTCCCAGATCATTGGAAAACGCCTTCCTCCCGAGCAGCTCACCAGCCTTCTGTTCGTCACCTTCGAGAGCCTCTCGGACCCCGACACCAACTGTTCCCGAGGAGCTACTGTGATGATCAACTCTTTACTGAAAGACCGGGGCGCCATCTTACTGTCCAAGGTACCTTATTCTGTCTCCTTCAAGTGATGTGTCCTTCAGGTGGGTGAGGGGCCCTTCATTCCCGTCCTCCATTCTCTGTCCTCTGTATGATGTGTCCTTCAGGTGGGTGAGGGGCCCTTCATTCCCATCCTCCATTCTGTCTGTCCTCTGTATGATGTGTCCTTCAGGTGGGTGAGGGGCCCTTCATTCCCATCCTCCATTCTGTCTGTCCTCTGTATGATGTGTCCTTCAGGTGGGTGAGGGGCCCTTCATTCCCATCCTCCATTCTGTCTGTCCTCTGTATGATGTGTCCTTCAGGTGGGTGAGGGGCCCTTCATTCCCATCCTCCATTCTGTCTGTCCTCTGTATGATGTGTCCTTCAGGTGGGTGAGGGGCCCTTCCTTCCCGTCCTCCATTCTGTCTGTCCTCTGTATGAGGGGCCCTTCAGGTGGGTGAGGGGCCCTTCATTCCCATCCTCCATTCTGTCTGTCCTCTGTATGATGTGTCCTTCAGGTGGGTGAGGGGCCCTTCATTCCCATCCTCCATTCTGTCTGTCCTCTGTATGATGTGTCCTTCAGCTGGGTGAGGGGCCCTTCCTTCCTGTCCTCCATTCTGTCTGTCCTCTGTATGATGTGTCCTTCAGGTGGGTGAAGGGCCCTTCATTCCCGTCCTCCATTCTGTCTGTCCTCTGTATGATGTGTCCTTCAGGTGGGTGAAGGGCCCTTCATTCCCGTCCTCCATTCTGTCTGTCCTCTGTATGATGTGTCCTTCAGGTGGGTGAGGGGCCCTTCGTTCCCGACCTCCATTCTCTGTCCTCTGTATGATGTGTCCTTCAGATGGGTGAGGGGCCCTTCCTTCCCGTCCTCCATTCTGTCTGTCCTCTGTATGAGGGGCCCTTCAGGTGGGTGAGGGGCCCTTCGTTCCCGTCCTCCATTCTGTCTGTCCTCTGTATGATGTGTCCTTCAGGTGGGTGAGGGGCCCTTCATTCCCGACCTCCATTCTGTCTGTCCTCCTGTATGATGTGTCCTTCAGGTGGGTGAGGGGCCCTTCATTCCCGAACTCCATTCAGTCTGTCCTCTGTATGATGTGTCCTTCAGGTGGGTGAGGGGCCCTTCATTCCCGACCTCCATTCTGTCTGTCCTCTGTATGATATGTCCTTCAGGTGGGTGAGGGGTCCTTCCTTCCCGACCTCCATTCTGTCTGTCCTCTGTATGAGGGGCCCTTCAGGTGGGTGAGGGGCCCTTCATTCCCATCCTCCATTCTGTCTGTCCTCTGTATGATGTGTCCTTCAGGTGGGTGAGGGGCCCTTCATTCCCGTCCTCCATTCTCTGTCCTCTGTATGATGTGTCCTTCAGGTGGGTGAGGGGCCCTTCATTCCCGTCCTCCATTCTCTGTCCTCTGTATGATGTGTCCTTCAGGTGGGTGAGGGGCCCTTCATTCCCGTCCTCCATTCTCTGTCCTCTGTATGATGTGTCCTTCAGGTGGGTGAGGGGCCCTTCGTTCCTGACCTCCATTCTCTGTCCTCTGTATGATGTGTCCTTCAGGTGGGTGAGGGGCCCTTCCTTCCCGTCCTCCATTCTGTCTGTCCTCTGTATGATGTGTCCTTCAGATGGGTGAGGGGCCCTTCCTTCCCGTCCTCCATTCTGTCTGTCCTCTGTATGATGTGTCCTTCAGGTGGGTGAGGGGCCCTTCATTCCCGTCCTCCATTCTCTGTCCTCTGTATGATGTGTCCTTCAGGTGGGTGAGGGGCCCTTCGTTCCCGAACTCCATTCAGTCTGTCCTCTGTATGATGTGTCCTTCAGGTGGGTGAGGGGCCCTTCCTTCCCGACCTCCATTCTGTCTGTCCTCTGTATGATGTGCCCTTCAGGTGGGTGAGGGGCCCTTCCTTCCCGACCTCCATTCTGTCTGTCCTCTGTATGATGTGTCCTTCAGGTGGGTGAGGGGCCCTTCGTTCCTGACCTCCATTCTGTCTGTCCTCTGTATGATGTGTCCTTCAGGTGGGTGAGGGGCCCTTCGTTCCCGAACTCCATTCAGTCTGTCCTCTGTATGATGTGTCCTTCAGGTGGGTGAGGGGCCCTTCCTTCCCGTCCTCCATTCTGTCTGTCCTCTGTATGATGTGTCCTTCAGGTGGGTGAGGGGCCCTTCCTTCCTGTCCTCCATTCTGTCTGTCCTCTGTATGATGTGTCCTTCAGGTGGGTGAGGGGCCCTTCCTTCCCGTCCTCCATTCTGTCTGTCCTCTGTATGATGTGTCCTTCAGGTGGGTGAGGGGCCCTTCCTTCCCGTCCTCCATTCTGTCTGTCCTCTGTATGATGTGTCCTTCGGGTGGGTGAGGGGCCCTTCCTTCCCGTCCTCCATTCTGTCTGTCCTCTGTATGATGTGTCCTTCAGGTGGGTGAGGGGCCCTTCGTTCCCGTCCTCCATTCTGTCTGTCCTCTGTATGATGTGTCCTTCAGGTGGGTGAGGGGCCCTTCCTTCCCGACCTCCATTCTGTCTGTCCTCTGTATGATGTGTCCTTCAGGTGGGTGAGGGGCCCTTCCTTCCCGACCTCCATTCAGTCTGTCCTCTGTATGATGTGTCCTTCGGGTGGGTGAGGGGCCCTTCATTCCCGACCTCCATTCTGTCTGTCCTCTGTATGATGTGTCCTTCAGGTGGGTGAGGGGCCCTTCGTTCCCGTCCTCCATTCAGTCTGTCCTCTGTATGATGTGTCCTTCGGGTGGGTGAGGGGCCCTTCATTCCCGTCCTCCATTCTCTGTCCTCTGTATGATGTGTCCTTCAGGTGGGTGAGGGGCCCTTCGTTCCCGTCCTCCATTCAGTCTGTCCTCTGTATGATGTGTCCTTCGGGTGGGTGAGGGGCCCTTCATTCCCGAACTCCATTCAGTCTGTCCTCTGTATGATGTGTCCTTCGGGTGGGTGAGGGGCCCTTCATTCCCGTCCTCCATTCTCTGTCCTCTGTATGATGTGTCCTTCAGGTGGGTGAGGGGCCCTTCGTTCCCGACCTCCATTCAGTCTGTCCTCTGTATGATGTGTCCTTCGGGTGGGTGAGGGGCCCTTCATTCCCGACCTCCATTCTGTCTGTCCTCTGTATGATGTGTCCTTCAGGTGGGTGAGGGGCCCTTCCTTCCCGTCCTCCATTCTGTCTGTCCTCTGTATGATGTGTCCTTCAGGTGGGTGAAGGGCCCTTCATTCCCGTCCTCCATTCTGTCTGTCCTCTGTATGATGTGTCCTTCAGGTGGGTGAGGGGCCCTTCCTTCCCGTCCTCCATTCTGTCTGTCCTCTGTATGATGTGTCCTTCAGGTGGGTGAGGGGCCCTTCCTTCCCGACCTCCATTCTGTCTGTCCTCTGTATGATGTGTCCTTCAGGTGGGTGAGGGGCCCTTCGTTCCCGACCTCCATTCTCTGTCCTCTGTATGATGTGTCCTTCAGGTGGGTGAGGGGCCCTTCGTTCCCGACCTCCATTCTCTGTCCTCTGTATGATGTGTCCTTCAGGTGGGTGAGGGGCCCTTCGTTCCTGACCTCCATTCTGTCTGTCCTCTGTATGATGTGTCCTTCAGGTGGGTGAGGGGCCCTTCCTTCCCGTCCTCCATTCTGTCTGTCCTCTGTATGATGTGTCCTTCAGGTGGGTGAGGGGCCCTTCCTTCCTGTCCTCCATTCTGTCTGTCCTCTGTATGATGTGTCCTTCAGGTGGGTGAGGGGCCCTTCCTTCCCGACCTCCATTCTGTCTGTCCTCTGTATGATGTGTCCTTCAGGTGGGTGAGGGGCCCTTCGTTCCTGACCTCCATTCTCTGTCCTCTGTATGATGTGTCCTTCGGGTGGGTGAGGGGCCCTTCGTTCCCGACCTCCATTCTGTCTGTCCTCTGTATGATGTGTCCTTCAGGTGGGTGAGGGGCCCTTCGTTCCCGTCCTCCATTCTCTGTCCTCTGTATGATGTGTCCTTCAGGTGGGTGAGGGGCCCTTCGTTCCCGTCCTCCATTCTGTCTGTCCTCTGTATGATGTGTCCTTCAGGTGGGTGAGGGGCCCTTCGTTCCCGTCCTCCATTCTCTGTCCTCTGTATGATGTGTCCTTCAGGTGGGTGAGGGGCCCTTCGTTCCCGTCCTCCATTCTGTCTGTCCTCTGTATGATGTGTCCTTCAGGTGGGTGAGGGGCCCTTCCTTCCTGACCTCCATTCTCTGTCCTCTGTATGATGTGTCCTTCAGGTGGGTGAGGGGCCCTTTTCCTGCCCTCCCTTTGTATGATGAGGATGATCAGTGGCTGCTGGGAATGGTTCTCTGAGAATTTCCATCCTGGTCTGTAGACGGGGGATTGTCATCTAACGGCCACCATAACTCTCCCCCATACAGTGCCTTGAAAAAGTATTCATACCCCTTGAAATGTCCCACACTTTGTCATGTTACACCTAAAAACATAAATGTATTTTATTGGGATTTTATGTGATAGACCAACACAAAGTGTCAGATAATTGTGAAGTGGAAGGAAAATGATAAATGATACAAATAAATATGTGAAAAGTGTGTGTGGGGGGGGAGGGGAATTTGTATTCAGCCCCCTTTACTCTGATAACTAAAATCTAGAGGAACCAATTGCCTTCAGAAGTCACCTAATTAGTAAATAGAGCCCACCTGTGTGTCATTTAATCTCAGTATAAATACAGCTGTTCTGTGAAGCCCTCAGAGGTTTGTTAGAGAACCTTAGTGAACAAACAGCATCATGAAGGCCAAGGAACACACCAGACAGGTCAGGGATAAAGTTGTGGAGAAGTATAAAGCAGGGTTAGGTTATAAATAAATCTCCCAAGCTTTGATCATCTCACGGAGCTCTGTTCAATCCATCATCGGAAAATGGAAAGAGTATGGCACAACTGCAAACCTACCAAGACATGGCCGTCCACCTAAACTGACCGGCCGGGCAAGGAGAGCATTCATCAGAGAAGAGCCAAGAGGTCCATGGTAACTCTGGAGGAGCTGCAGAGATCCACAGCTCAGGGGGGAGAATCTGTCCACAGGACAACTATTAGTCGTGTTCTCCACAAATCTGCCCTTTATGGAAGAGTGACAAGAAGAAAGACATTGGTGAAAGAAAGTCATAAGAAGTCCTGTTTGTAGTTTGTGAGAAGCCATGTGGGGGACACAGCAAACATGTGGAAGAAGGTGATCTGGTCACATGAGACCAAAATTCAACTTTATGGCCTAAAAGCAAAACGCTATGTGTGGGGAAAACTAACACTGCACATCACTCTGAACACACCATCCCCACCGTGAAACATGGTGGTGGCAGCATCATGTGGTGGGGATGGTTTTCTTCAGCAGGGACAGGGAAGCTGGTCAGAGTTGATGGGAAGATGGATGGAGACAAATACAGGACAATCTTAGAAGAAAACCTGTTAGAGTCTACAAAAGACTTGAGACTGGGGGGGAGGTTCACCTTCCAGCAGGACAACGACCCGAAACATCCAGCCAGAGCTACAATGGAATGGTTTAGATCAAAGCATATTCATGTGTTAGAATGGCCCAGTCACAGTCCAGACCTAAATCCCATTGAGAATCTGTGGCAAGACTTGAAAATTGCTGTTCACAGACGCTCTCCATCCAATCTGACAGAGCTTGAGATATTTTACAAAGAAGAATGGGCAGAAATGTCCTCTCTAGATGTGCAAAGCTGGTAGAGACACCCCCAAAAAGACTTGTAGAGAAAGGGGGTTCTACAAAGTATTGACTCCGGGGGGTGCCATACAAATGCCCCTCCCCCCCACACTTTTCACATATTTATTTGTATCATTTATCATTTTCCTTCCACTTCACAATTATGTGACACTTTGTGTTGGTCCATCACATTAAATCCCAATAAAATACATTTACGTTTTTGGTTGTAACAAAATGTGGTAAATTTCAAGGGGTATGAATACTTTTTCAAGGCACTGTATGGTCTACTATAAAAATAAAGCCGCACTTCCTCCTAATGGTCCTCAGACCCTCCTCCTCATCTTCTGGGTTGGTTAGCGGGTTTCTGTATGTCTTCTTCTCAGGTCCCGGAGATTATTGATCGGGTTCGGGAGCAGCTGGAGGCATGCTCAGAGGAACACGTCAAGAAAGCGGCTGTACAGACCGTCTATATCCTGGCCACACAACACGTGGCTGCCGTAGTCTCCAGCTTATTGTCCAGCCCTCTTCCATATGACAGGTAATTCACAGCTATTCAGCCTGGGACAACCATCCCGTCACACGGCAGATCCCGACAACCCAACGTGCCGGGCAACCGAAGGGATTGAGAAAGATTGTTCAGAGATGGGGAAGAGCAGAAGAAGGGGTGATGGTGGGACAGATGATTGGAGAGCGATAAGGAAGGGTGATGGATCACAAATATGGTGATTGTTATAGGACGGTGATGGGGCGATGAAGGGGTGATTGTGGTTGGACGGTGATGGGGTGATGAAGGGGTGATTGTGGTTGGACGGCGATGGGGTGATGAAGGGGTGATTGTGGTTGGATGGCGATGGGGTGATGAAGGGGTGATTGTGGTTGGACGGTGATGGGGTGATGAAGGGGTGATTGTGGTTGGATGGCGATGGGGTGATGAAGGGGTGATTATGGTTGGACGGCGATGGGGTGATGAAGGGGTGATTGGGGTTGGACGGCGATGGGGTGATGAAGGGGTGATTGTGGTTGGACGGCGATGGGGTGATGAAGGGGTGATTATGGTTGGACGGCGATGGGGTGATGAAGGGGTGATTATGGTTGGACGGCGATGGGGTGATGAAGGGGTGATTATGGTTGGACGGCGATGGGGTGATGAAGGGGTGATTATGGTTGGACGGCGATGGGGTGATGAAGGGGTGATTGGGGTTGGACGGCGATGGGGTGATGAAGGGGTGATTATGGTTGGACGGCGATGGGGTGATGAAGGGGTGATTATGGTTGGACGGTGATGGGGTGATGAAGGGGTGATTATGGTTGGACGGCGATGGGGTGATGAAGGGGTGATTGGGGTTGGACGGCGATGGGGTGATGAAGGGGTGATTGGGGTTGGACGGCGATGGGGTGATGAAGGGGTGATTGTGGTTGGATGGCGATGGGGTGATGAAGGGGTGATTATGGTTGGACGGCGATGGGGTGATGAAGGGGTGATTATGGTTGGACGGCGATGGGGTGATGAAGGGGTGATTATGGTTGGACGGCGATGGGGTGATGAAGGGGTGATTATGGTTGGACGGCGATGGGGTGATTATGGTTGGACGGCGATGGGGTGATGAAGGGGTGATTGGGGTTGGACGGCGATGGGGTGATGAAGGGGTGATTATGGTTGGACGGCGATGGGGTGATGAAGGGGTGATTATGGTTGGACGGCGATGGGGTGATGAAGGGGTGATTGGGGTTGGACGGCGATGGGGTGATGAAGGGGTGATTGGGGTTGGACGGCGATGGGGTGATGAAGGGGTGATTGGGGTTGGACGGCGATGGGGTGATGAAGGGGTGATTGTGGTTGGACGGCGATGGGGTGATTATGGTTGGACGGCGATGGGGTGATGAAGGGGCGATTGTAGTTGGACGGCGATGGGGTGATGAAGGGGCGATTGGGGTTGGACGGCGATGGGGTGATGAAGGGGTGATTATGGTTGGACGGCGATGGGGTGATGAAGGGGTGATTATGGTTGGACGGCGATGGGGTGATTATGGTTGGACGGCGATGGGGTGATTGTGGTTGGACAGCGATGGGGTGATGAAGGGGTGATTGTGGTTGGACGGCGATGGGGTGATGAAGGGGTGATTATGGTTGGACGGCGATGGGGTGATGAAGGGGTGATTGTGGTTGGACGGCGATGGGGTGATGAAGGGGTGATTATGGTTGGACGGCGATGGGGTGATGAAGGGGTGATTGTGGTTGGACGGCGATGGGGTGATGAAGGGGTGATTGTGGTTGGATGGCGATGGGGTGATGAAGGGGTGATTGTGGTTGGACGGCGATGGGGTGATGAAGGGGTGATTGTGGTTGGACGGCGATGGGGTGATGAAGGGGTGATTGTGGTTGGACTGCGATGGGGTGATGAAGGGGTGATTGTGGTTGGATGGCGATGGGGCGATGAAGGGGTGATTGTGGTTGGACGGCGATGGGGTGATGAAGGGGTGATTGTGGTTGGATGGCGATGGGGAGATGAAGGGGTGATTGTGGTTGGACAGCGATGGGGTGATGAAGGGGTGATTGTGGTTGGACGGCGATGGGGTGATGAAGGGGTGATTGTGGTTGGACTGCGATGGGGTGATGAAGGGGTGATTGTGGTTGGATGGCGATGGGGCGATGAAGGGGTGATTGTGGTTGGACGGCGATGGGGTGATGAAGGGGTGATTGTGGTTGGATGGCGATGGGGTGATGAAGGGGTGATTGTGGTTGGACGGCGATGGGGTGATGAAGGGGTGATTGTGGTTGTACGGCGATGGGGTGATGAAGGGGTGATTGTGGTTGTACGGCGATGGGGTGATGAAGGGGTGATTGTGGTTGGATGGCGATGGGGTGATGAAGGGGTGATTGTGGTTGGATGGCGATGGGGTGATGAAGGGGTGATTGTGGTTGGACGGCGATGGGGTGATGAAGGGGTGATTGTGGTTGGACTGCGATGGGGTGATGAAGGGGTGATTGTGGTTGGATGGCGATGGGGCGATGAAGGGGTGATTGTGGTTGGACGGCGATGGGGTGATGAAGGGGTGATTGTGGTTGGATGGCGATGGGGTGATGAAGGGGTGATTGTGGTTGGACGGCGATGGGGTGATGAAGGGGTGATTGTGGTTGTACGGCGATGGGGTGATGAAGGGGTGATTGTGGTTGTACGGCGATGGGGTGATGAAGGGGTGATTGTGGTTGGACGGCGATGGGGTGATGAAGGGGTGATTGTGGTTGTACGGCGATGGGGTGATGAAGGGGTGATTGTACTGCGATGGGGTGATGAAGGGGTTATTGTGGTTGGATGGCGATGGGGCGATGAAGGGGTGATTATGGTTGGACGGCGATGGGGTGATGAAGGGGTGATTATGGTTGGACGGCGATGGGGTGATGAAGGGGTGATTATGGTTGTACGGCGATGGGGTGATGAAGGGGTGATTATGGTTGTATGGCGATGGGGTGATGAAGGGGTGATTGTGGTTGGACGGCGATGGGGTGATGAAGGGGTGATTGTGGTTGGATGGCGATGGGGTGATGAAGGGGTGATTGTGGTTGGATGGCGATGGGGTGATGAAGGGGTGATTGTGGTTGGACGGCGATGGGGTGATGAAGGGGTGATTGTGGTTGGATGGCGATGGGGTGATGAAGGGGTGATTGTGGTTGGATGGCGATGGGGTGATGAAGGGGTGATTGTGGTTGGACGGCGATGGGGTGATGAAGGGGTGATTATGGTTGGACGGCGATGGGGTGATGAAGGGGTGATTATGGTTGGACGGCGATGGGGTGATGAAGGGGTGATTATGGTTGGACGGCGATGGGGTGATGAAGGGGTGATTATGGTTGGACGGCGATGGGGTGATGAAGGGGTGATTATGGTTGGACGGCGATGGGGTGTTTGGCTCCTCCCCTTTTTATCCAATGCCTTTTTCCCCCCCTCCAGTGAGACGTGTACCCTGTGGAAGGCGCTGTCCTCCGATCCCGCTCTCACTTCTCAGGTGTTGGAGCTTCTGTTGGCCAAGATGACGGGTGACGTCCCCTTTAAGGAGAGTAAGACCTCCATGCTGAGCTCCTGCTGCAATCGTGTGGCCACTCTTCTCCCGCTGGAGGTGAGTAGATCATCGGACTGTGATCCTCATCCCGCCATACTCTACTCCTCACTATACGGTGATAAGTGGTCATATTATAATCATTGCTGGATCAGGTGGGGACACAAAACAACCTGTCATAGCATGGCGGACAGATAAGTCTGCTCCACCCCCGACTCCGCCCTCTGTATCCAGTCTGACCTTCCTCCCATCCCCCATATTTTGTTTGATATTCCTCCCCACCCCACCCCTTGTCTTCTCTGATCCTCCCATCCCTTCCCCCCTCCATCCCTTCCCCCTCCCCCCTCCATCCCCTCCCCCTTCCCCCTCCATCCCCTCCCCCCTTCCCCCTCCATCCCTCATTTTTCGGGTTCTCTGACTCAGGCAGGAACCTCTTTCCAGCCTCAGCAGCTGGGACAGATCCTCATTTCCTCCCCCCAGGATGGAGTCGGCCTCCGGCTCTGCCTCCTGTTCTCCCTCTCCTGTTAATCCCTCCAGGTGTCCATTCCCCTCCCCCCCATCCCATATGAGTGGTCCGCTCTGTGTGTGCTCCTCATCCGCACTTCCTGTAGAAGCCGAGCTCCCCCTTCTACTACCTGTCATTGTTCCCAACCACCAAAACAGACTCCACGGCCTGTGTGAGCGGTCAGTGAAGGGTTAATGTGGGGCGGGGTCAGTGGAGGGTTAATGGGGGGCGGGGTCAGTGGAGGGTTAATGTGGGGCGGGGTCAGTGGAGGGTTAATGTGGGGCGGGGTCAGTGGAGGGTTAATGTGGGGCGGAGTCAGTGGAGGGTTAATGTGGGGCGGGGTCAGTGGAGGGTTAATGTGGGGCGGGGTCAGTGGAGGGTTAATGTGGGGCGGGGTCAGTGGAGGGTTCATGTGGGGCGGGGTCAGTGGAGGGTTCATGCGGGGCGGGGTCAGTGGAGGGTTCATGCGGGGCGGGGTCAGTGGAGGGTTAATGCGGGGCGGGGTCAGTGGAGGGTTAATGTGGGGCGGGGTCAGTGGAGGATTAATGTGGGGCGGGGTCAGTGGAGGGTTAATGTGGGGCGGGGTCAGTGGAGGGTTAATGTGGGGCGGGGTCAGTGGAGGATTAATGTGGGGCGGGGTCAGTGGAGGGTTAATGTGGGGCGGGGTCAGTGGAGGGTTAATGGGGGGGGCCGGGTCAGTGGAGGGTTAATGTGGGGCGGGGTCAGTGGAGGGTTAATGTGGGGCGGGGTCAGTGGAGGGTTAATGTGGGGCGGGGTCAGTGGAGGGTTAATGTGGGGCGGGGTCAGTGAAGGGTTAAATAAACGTGATGCCTCCTCCAGTAATGGTTTTGCACAGAGCAGACCGAATCCTCCTCCTCCTCCTCCTCCTCCTCCTCCTGGGGTCCCCCGCCAGCGCTCAGGGCTCCTCCCTCCCCCCAACTGAGTGACTCCTGCTATGGGGACACTGGTGTAGGTCAATCCTGAGCCGGGCTGTGTGCGTCCATAGACACGCAGAGTGCGGGCTTAGCCCCACCCCATGCTGTGATTGAGAGCAGCAGAAGCCAATGGTTTCCTCTGCTGCCTGTATGTCCGGTGAGGAGGGAGAGACTGGAGAGAGTTGCTGCTCTCAAGCACAGCGCTGGATCAAGATTGGGTTCAAGTAAGTATTAAAGAGAGCCGGGGGAGGGGTGCAGAAGTTTTTTTTTGCCTCCAGAGAGAATGGAACCTTCTATCTTTAGTGAAGGGGGGTGATGGGTTCTGCTTCTCTCAGAAAACCTGAGATGGAGCAGAGTCGGGGGTCGGGGTGAGTCAAAGTGGTATATGATGGGGCGGGGTGAGTTACATAGTAGGTGAGGTTGAAAAAAGACACAAGTCCATCAAGTCCAACCTATGTGTGTGATTATGTGTCAGTATTACATTATATATCCCTGTATATTGCGGTCATTCAGGTGATTATCTAATAGTTTCTTGAAGCTATCAATGCTCCCCACTGAGACCACCGCCTGTGGAAGGGAATTCCACATCCTTGCTGCTCTTACAGTAAAGAACCCTCTACGTAGTTTAAGGTTAAACCTCTTTTCTTCTAATTGTAATGAGTGGCCACGAGTCTTATTAAACTCTCTTCTGCAAAAAAGTTTTATCCCTATTGTGGGGTCACCAGTACAGTATTTATATATTGTGGGGTCACCAGTCCGGTATTTATATATTGTGGGGTCACCAGTCCGGTATTTATATATTGTGGGGTCACCAGTCTGGTATTTGTATATTGTGGGGTCACCAGTCCGGTATTTATATATTGTGGGGTCACCAGTCCGGTATTTGTATATTGTGGGGTCACCAGTCCGGTATTTATATATTGTGGGGTCACCAGTCCGGTATTTATATATTGTGGGGTCACCAGTCCGGTATTTATATATTGTGGGGTCACCAGTCCGGTATTTATATATTGTGGGGTCACCAGTCCTGTATTTATATATTGTGGGGTCACCAGTCCGGTATTTATATATTGTGGGGTCACCAGTCCGGTATTTATATATTGTGGGGTCACCAGTCCGGTATTTGTATATTGTGGGGTCACCAGTCCGGTATTTATACAATGAAATCATATCCCCTCTCAGGCGTCTCTTCTCCAGAGAGAATAAGTTCAGAGCTCACAACCTTTCCTCATAACTAAGATCCTCCAGACCCTTTATTAGCTTTGTTGCCCTTCTTTGTAGTCGCTCCATTTCCAGTACATCCTTCCTGAGGACTGGTGCCCAGAACTGGACCGCATACTCCAGGTGCGGCCGGACCAGAGTCTTGTAGAGCGGGAGAATTATCGTTTTATCTCTGGAGTTGATCCCTTTTTAATGCCAATATTCTGTTTGCTTTGTTAGCAGCAGCTTGGCATTGCATGTCATTGCTGAGCCCATCATCTACTAGGACCCCCAAGTCCTTTTCCATCCTAGATCCCCCCAGAGGTTCTCCCCCCAGTCTATAGATTGACTTCAGACTTTTACCTCCCAAATGTATTATTTTACATTTTTCTACATTGAACCTCATTTGCCATGTAGTCGCCCCTCCCCCATTAATTTGTTCAGATCTTTTTGCAAGATTTCCACATCCTGCGGAGAAGTTATTGCCCTGCTTAGCTTAGTATCGTCTGCAAATACAGAGATTGAACTGTTTATCCCATCCTCCAGATCGTTTATAAACAAATTAAATAGGATTGGTCCCAGCACAGAACCCTGGGGGACCCCACTACCCACCCCTGACCATTCCGAGTACTCCCCATTTATCACCACCCTCTGAACACGCCCTTGTAGCCAGTTTTCAATCCATGTACTCACCCTATGGTCCATGTACTCACCCTATGGTCCATGTACTCACCCTATGGTCCATGCCAACGCACCTTATTTTGTACAGTAAGGCTACTTTCACACTGGGGTGTCAGCAGTAAAGCACCACTATTTTTAGCAGCGCTTTACTGTTGTTTTTGTGGAGGTTTTCGGACGCTAGTGGGGTGCTTTTAACGCCTCCTAGCAGCTGAAAAAGGGTTGAAACCACCCACATAGCGCCGCTGGTTCAGCAGCGCTGCCCATTGATGGGCAGGGGCGCTCTAGGAGCGTTGTATACACCACTCCTACAGCACTGCAAAGATGCGGCTTGCAGGACTTTTTTTGGCGTCCTGCCAGCACAGCGCCCCCGCGTGAGAGCACTTGGGATTTCACACTGGAGTGAGAGGCTCTTTAAAGGCGCTATATTTAGCGCTATAGCGCCTGTAAATCGCCTCATGTGAAAGCAGCCTAAACGTTTATGGGGAACTGTGTCAAATGCTTTTGTAAAATCCAGATACACCACGTCTACGGCCTTCCTTTATCTAGATGGCAACTCACCTCCTCATAGAAGGTTAATAGATTGGTTTGGCAAGAACGATTCTTCATGAATCCATGCTGATTACTGCTAATGATACCGTTCTTATTACTAAAATCTTGTATATAGTCCCTTATCATCCCCTCCAAGAGTTTACATACTATTGATGTTAGGCTAACTGGTCTGTAATTCCCAGGGATGTATTTTGGGCTCTTTTTAAATATTGGTGCTACATTGGCTTTTCTCCAATCAGCTGGTACCATTCCAGTCAATAGACTGTCTGTAAAAATTAGGAACAACGGTCTGGCAATCACCTGACTGAGTTCCCTAAGTACCCTCAGATGCAAGCCATCTGGTCCCGGTATATTTATTAATGTTAAGTTTCTCAAGTCTAATTATAATTCTGTCCTCTGTTAACCATGGAGGTGCTTCCTGTGTTGTGTCCTGAGGATAAACGCTGCAGTTTTGGTTACTGAAGCCCCCCGATTCACTCGTGAAGACTGAGGAGAAGAATAAATTCAATACCTTCGCCATCTCCCCATCCTTTGTAACCAGATGTCCTTCCTCATTCTTTATGGGGCCAATATGGTCTGTCCTCCCCCTTTCTTACTGTTTATATACTTAAAAGAGAAGTATGTTTTTATTTTAGTTTCATACTTACCTCTGTGGATGGAGCATCAGACCGATGATGCAGCTGTCCCCCGCCGTCTCTGCACTGAGAACCGAGCCGCCGAACATCGCCGATGGCTCAGTTGTCACAGATCTCGAGAGGAGAGATGCTGACTGTCAGTCAGCATCTCTCCTCTTTCCTCCTCCACGCTTATTGGAGCGCTGAGCTGTGGAGGGGCGGGGTCTGGCTCGCTGAGACGGCCATCAACCAAGGCAGCTGGCGGATCCAGACTTGGAAGTTGGGATGACGCGGGGCCTCGACTGATGGCAGCAGACTTCAGACCGCTCTTCACTGAAAACGGGTCACAGGAGTGCAAAACTGATTGCACTCATGTGACCCTTCGGAGAAGACCAGCCTAAAACGCTCAGGCTGGACTTCTCCTTTAAAGAATTTCTTGGGATTTTTTTTGCTCTCCTCCGCTATGTGTCTTTCATGTTCTATCTTAGCCGTACATATTGCACCCTTACATTTCTTGTTGCATTCTTTATAAAGTCTGAATGCTGATGATGATCCCTCAGGGTGAGTACCGAGTGGTGTGAGTCGAGTTGGGGCGGGGTGAGCCAGGAGCGGGTAAGTCAGGGTGAGGTGGGGCAGGGTGAGCCAGGAGTGGGGTGAGTCGGCGTGAGGTGGGGGCAGGGTGAGTCAGGAGAGGGGTAAGTCAGGGTGCGGTGAGGTGGGGCAGGGTGAGTCAGGAGTGGGGTGAGTCGGGTGGGCTGAGGTGGGGCAGGGTGAGCCAGGAGCGGGTAAGTCAGGGTGCGGTGAGGTGGGGCAGGGCGAGTCAGGAGTGGGGTAAGTCGGCGTGAGGTGGGGCAGGGTGAGTCAGGAGAGGGGTAAGTCGGCGTGAGGTGGGGCAGGGTGAGTCAGGAGAGGGGTAAGTCAGGGTGCGGTGAGGTGGGGCAGGGTAAGTCAGGAGTGGGGTGAGTCGGGCGGGCTGAGGTGGGGCAGGGTGAGCCAGGAGCGGATAAGTCAGGGTGAGGTGGGGCAGGGTGAGTCGGGGGAAGGTGATGGCAGTCAGTACCATTTCATAATGTGTTTGGCAGTAACATGGCAGCTGATAACTTTGTTTCCTTCCTTCCATCCAGGCTACGTGTGCAATCCGGGAGGTGTTGTTCCAGCCAGAGTCCGCCCCCGCGGTACAGGAGCTCTTCCCCCAGCTGTTTGTGGCCCTCCTCCTGCGGATCAGTTCCATGGTGGGAGTCCAGCCCCCTAAGAACCTTGGAGCAGCCAAAGAGAGGAAAAGCCCCGGCCCATCCAGGACGCTGGATCCCTGCAGGTACCTCACCCCTCCGTCTGGTAATTTGGCCAATTCCAGGAGAGTTGCTGAACACAAAATGTAATTTCTGTCCAGAAAATCCCAGATTGTCTCTGGAAGTTGGAGACAGCCAATCAAATCAGGGAAGAATAATGGTGGAGGTCCGAGGAGGATGCGGTATATAGAGAGGGGGTCAGAGAATAATTTAGTATATAGGTCTTCAGAGGACGATGCAGTGTACAGAGTGGAGGTCAGAGGACCATGTGGTGTACAGAGTGGAGGTCAGAGGACCATGTGGTGTACAGAGTGGAGGTCAGAGGACCATGTGGTGTACAGAGTGGAGGTCAGAGGACCATGTGGTGTACAGAGTGGAGGTCAGAGGACCATGTGGTGTACAGAGTGAAGGTCAGAGGACCATGTGGTGCACAGAGTGAAGGTCAGAGGACCATGTGGTGCACAGAGTGGAGGTCAGAGGACCATGTGGTGTACAGAGTGAAGGTCAGAGGACCATGTGGTGTACAGAGTGGAGGTCAGAGGACCATGTGGTGTACAGAGTGAAGGTCAGAGGACCATGTGGTGTACAGAGTGGAGGTCAGAGGACCATGTGGTGTACAGAGTGAAGGTCAGAGGACCATGTGGTGTACAGAGTGGAGGTCAGAGGACCATGTGGTGTACAGAGTGAAGGTCAGAGGACCATGTGGTGTACAGAGTGGAGGTCAGAGGACCATGTGGTGTACAGAGTGGAGGTCAGAGGACCATGTGGTGTACAGAAAAGTCGGAGGACGGCTGACTGTTCGCGGTGGGTGGTGCGGCAGTCACATTTTCCAGGCGGTCTTCCCTCCCGGTGTCTGGCTCTCCTCACACTGGCAGGTTGCTGATACTCGTCTCCCGTCCTCCACACGTCACATCAGACGGACTCCAGTTGTCGGTTATACATCAAATGACAACGTCGTTCCAACATTTCTGATGAGAATAGCAGATAACAATACCGCGCTCCGGGAAGACCGTGCAATATACAGTGCGGCGCTGTCTCGGAGGAGTCTGTGATACTTATGTACATGGGAGGAGCCTGTGATACTTATGTACATGGGAGGAGTCTGTGATACTTATGTACATGGGAGGAGTCTGTAATACTTATGTACATGGGAGGAGCCTGTGATACTTATGTACATGGGAGGAGCCTGTGATACTTATGTACATGGGAGGAGTCTGTAATACTTATGTACATGGGAGGAGCCTGTGATACTTGTGTACATGGGAGGAGCCTGTGATACTTGTGTACATGGGTGGAGCCTGTGATACTTGTGTACATGGGTGGAGCCTGTGATACTTGTGTACATGGGTGGAGCCTGTGATACTTGTGTACATGGGAGGAGCCTGTGATACTTGTGTTCATGGGAGGAGCCTGTGATACTTGTGTACATGGGAGGAGCCTGTGATACTTATGTACATGGGAGGAGCCTGTGATACTTAGGTACATGGGAGGAGCCTGTGATACTTGGGTACATGGGAGGAGCCTGTGATACTTGGGTACATGGGAGGAGCCTGTGATACTTGGGTACATGGGAGGAGCCTGTGATACTTGGGTACATGGGAGGAGCCTGTGATACTTGTGTACATGGGAGGAGCCTGTGATACTTGTGTACATGGAAGGAGCCTGTGATACTTATGTACATGGGAGGAGCCTGTGATACTTGTGTACATGGGAGGAGCCTGTGATACTTATGTACATGGGAAGAGCCTGTGATACTTATGTACATGGGAGGAGCCTGTGATACTTATGTACATGGGAGGAGCCTGTGATACTTATGTACATGGGAGGAGCCTGTGATACTTATGTACATGGGAGGAGTCTGTGATACTTATGTACATGGGAGGAGTCTGTAATACTTATGTACATGGGAGGAGCCTGTGATACTTGTGTACATGGGAGGAGTCTGTGATACTTGTGTACATGGAAGGAGCCTGTGATACTTGTGTTCATGGGAGGAGCCTGTGATACTTGTGTACATGGGAGGAGCCTGTGATACTTATGTACATGGGAGGAGCCTGTGATACTTGGGTACATGGGAGGAGCCTGTGATACTTGGGTACATGGGAGGAGCCTGTGATACTTGGGTACATGGGAGGAGCCTGTGATACTTGGGTACATGGGAGGAGCCTGTGATACTTGGGTACATGGGAGGAGCCTGTGATACTTGTGTACATGGGAGGAGCCTGTGATACTTGTGTACATGGGAGGAGCCTGTGATACTTATGTACATGGGAGGAGCCTGTGATACTTATGTACATGGGAGGAGCCTGTGATACTTATGTACATGGGAGGAGCCTGTGATACTTATGTACATGGGAGGAGCCTGTGATACTTATGTACATGGGAGGAGCCTGTCATACTTGTGTACATGGGAGGAGCCTGTGATACTTGTGTACATGGGAGGAGCCTGTGATACTTGTGTACATGGGAGGAGCCTGTGATACTTGTGTACATGGGAGGAGCCTGTGATACTTATGTACATGGGAGGAGCCTGTGATACTTGTGTACATGGGAGGAGCCTGTGATACTTGGGTACATGGGTGGAGCCTGTGATACTTAGGTACATGGGAGGAGTCTGTGATACTTGTGTACATGGGAGGAGCCTGTGATACTTAGGTACATGGGAGGAGTCTGTGATACTTGTGTACATGGGAGGAGCCTGTGATACTTAGGTACATGGGAGGAGCCTGTCATACTTGTGTACATGGGAGGAGCCTGTGATACTTGTGTACATGGGAGGAGCCTGTGATACTTGTGTACATGGGAGGAGCCTGTGATACTTGTGTACATGGGAGGAGCCTGTGATACTTGTGTACATGGGAGGAGCCTGTGATACTTATGTACATGGGAGGAGCCTGTGATACTTGTGTACATGGGAGGAGCCTGTGATACTTGGGTACATGGGTGGAGCCTGTGATACTTAGGTACATGGGAGGAGTCTGTGATACTTGTGTACATGGGAGGAGCCTGTGATACTTAGGTACATGGGAGGAGTCTGTGATACTTGTGTACATGGGAGGAGCCTGTGATACTTAGGTACATGGGAGGAGCCTGTGATACTTGTGTACATGGGAGGAGCCTGAATGTACATGGGATTTATTCCTTTTTTACTTCTAATAAATTTGCAAAGATTTCAAACAAACTTCTCTCTCGTTGTCATTATTGGGGATGTTTGTAGAATTTTGAGCAAAATAATGAATTTAATCCATTTTAGAATAAGGCTGTAACATCACTAAATGTGGAAAAACTGAAGCCATGTGAATACTTTGTGGATGCTCTGTATGTTGCTCTTGATCTCCTTCTTCTGAGTGTACAGTGCCTAGAAAAAGTATTCATACCCCTTAAATATTTCCCACATTTTGTTACAACCAAAAACGTAAATGTATTTTATTGGGATTTTATGTGATAGACCAACACAAAGTGTCACATAATTGTTAAGTGGAAGGAAAATGATACAAATAAATATGTGAAAAGAGTGGGGTAGGGGCATTTGTATTCAGCCCCCTTTACTCTGATAACTAAAATCTAGTGGAACCAATTGCCTTCAGAAGTCACCTAATTAGTAAATAGAGTCCACCTGTGTGTCATTTAATCTCAGTATAAATACAGCTGTTCTGTGAAGCCCTCAGAGGTTTGTTAGAGAACCTTAGTGGACAAACAGCATCATGAAGGCCAAGGAACACACCAGACAGGTCAGGGATAAAGTTGTGGAGAAGTATAAAGCAGGGTTAGGTTATAAAATAATCTCCCAAGCTTTGAACATCTCGCGGAGCTCTGTTCAATCCATCATCGGAAAATGGAAAGAGTATGGCACAACTGCAAACCTACCAAGACATGGCCGTCCACCTAAACTGACCGGCCGGGCAAGGAGAGCATTCATCAGAGAAGAGCCAAGAGGTCCAAATTCAACTTTTTGGCCTAAAAGTAAAACGCTATCTGTGGGGAAAACTAACACTGCACATCACCCTGAACACACCATCCCCACCGTGAAACATGGTGGTGGCAGCATCATGTGGTGGGGATGGTTTTCTTCAGCAGGGACAGGGAAGCTGGTCAGAGTTGATGGGAAGATGGATGGAGACAAATACAGGACAATCTTAGAAGAAAACCTGTTAGAGTCTACAAAAGACTTGAGACCGGGGCGGAGGTTCACCTTCCAGCAGGACAACGACCCGAAACATCCAGCCAGAACTACAATGGAATGGTTTAGATCAAAGCATATTCATGTGTTAGAATGGCCCAGTCACAGTCCAGACCTAAATCCCATTGAGAATCTGTGGCAAGACTTGAAAATTGCTGATCACAGACGCTCTCCATCCAATCTGACAGAACTTGAGATATTTTACAAAGAAGAATGGGCAGAAATGTCCTCTCTAGATGTGCAAAGCTGGTAGAGACATCCCCAAAAAGACTTGTAGAGAAAGGGGGTTCTACAAAATATTGACTCCAGGGGGCGCCATACAAATGCCCCCCCCCCCCACACTTTTCACATATTTATTTGTATCATTTATCATTTTCCTTCCACTTCACAATTATGTGACACTTTGTGTTGGTCTATCACATAAAATCCCAATAAAATACATTTATGTTTTTGGTTGTAACAAAATGTGGAAAATTTCAAGGGGTATGAATACTTTTTCAAGGCACTGTATGTTTCTCTCGCTCTCCTTCCTCTGGACGTGTGTCGCTTGCGCTCTGACTTCTTTCTTTGGTCCCCCAGCTGTGCGATTGAAGCTTTGAAGTTCATGCTGACGTATGGAGGGAATGACGAGGTGATGCAGAGCGTGGAGGCTGATGGGGGATGGGAGAACATGAAAAAGGAGGAGACTCATTATGTGGGCGTGTCATCACTGAGCAGGTGAGTCTGTGCGGAGTGACGTCATCACGTCTGTGGTGTATTGTGAGAACGGAGGGTGAGTCGTGCGGGGTGACGTCATCACATCTGTGGTGTATTGTGAGAAAGGAGGGTGAGTCGGTGCGGGGTGACGTCATCTCGTCTGTGGTGTATTGTGAGAAAGGAGGGTGAGTCGGTGCGGGGTGACGTCATCTCGTCTGTGGTGTATTGTGAGAAAGGAGGGTGAGTCGGTGCGGGGTGACGTCATCTCGTCTGTGGTGTATTGTGAGAATGGAATTCTGGATTTTTGTCTCTTCCTGCAGTGCCATGGTGCGCCATGCGGCTCCCAAAGTGCCGGTAATTATAAAGGACCTGCAGAGCGCTCAGGGCAGCGTGTACGACGGCCAGCGAATCACAGCCACGGCATTCCTGGCACAGGTGAGTGGCGGCTGTACCTGGGATGGGGGTCGGTGGGGGGAGGGGACATTCCTGTGACACCCGCATGGTGGGACCAACCTCCAGAGCCACACCGTTGCCCTGGCACAGGAAGTGGAGATCTCTCTCTCTCTCACATGGTGGTCTCTTCTGTGACGGCGGGACTTTCCGACTCCCTACAGAGAGGTGCTGGAAATTGTCCTCCTGTGTCCCACCAATCAGAAGGTGCCGCATCTGTAGAAGAGCGCGCCCCACCCCCATAGAATCACGCCTGCTGGTAAGTGACCTGTGTGAGACCGGCAGCAGTGAAGGGGTTATCTCCCCCCCAGTGGTCTCTGGTAGTGAAGGGGTTATCTCCCCCCCCAGTGGTCTCTGGCAGTGAAGGGGTTATCCCCCCCCAGTGGTCTCTGGTAGTGAAGGGGTTATCTCCCCCCCCAGTGGTCTCTGGCAGTGAAGGGGTTATCTCCCCCCCCCAGTGGTCTCTGGCAGTGAAGGGGTTATCTCCCCCCCCCAGTGGTCTCTGGCAGTGAAGGGGTTATCCCCCCCCAGTGGACTCTGGCAGTGAAGGGGTTATCCCCCCCCAGTGGTCTCTGGCAGTGAAGGGGTTATTCCCCCCCCCAGTGGTCTCTGGTAGTGAAGGGGTTATCCCCCCCCAGTGGTCTCTGGCAGTGAAGGGGTTATCCCCCCCCCAGTGGTCTCTGGCAGTGAAGGGGTTATCCCCCCCCCAGTGGTCTCTGGCAGTGAAGGGGTTATCCCCCCCAGTGGTCTCTGGCAGTGAAGGGGTTATCCCCCCCCCCAGTGGTCTCTGGTAGTGAAGGGGTTATCCCCCCCCCAGTGGTCTCTGGCAGTGAAGGGGTTATCCCCCCCAGTGGTCTCTGGCAGTGAAGGGGTTATCCCCCCCAGTGGTCTCTGGCAGTGAAGGGGTTATCCCCCCCACCAGTGGTCTCTGGTAGTGAAGGGGTTATCCCCCCCCAGTGGTCTCTGGCAGTGAAGGGGTTATCCCCCCCCAGTGGTCTCTGGCAGTGAAGGGGTTATCCCCCCCAGTGGTCTCTGGCAGTGAAGGGGTTATCCCCCCCCAGTGGTCTCTGGCAGTGAAGGGGTTATCCCCCCCCAGTGGTCTCTGGCAGTGAAGGGGTTATCCCCCCCCAGTGGTCTCTGGTAGTGAAGGGGTTATCCCCCCCCAGTGGTCTCTGGCAGTGAAGGGGTTATCCCCCCCAGTGGTCTCTGGCAGTGAAGGGGTTATCCCCCCCCAGTGGTCTCTGGCAGTGAAGGGGTTATCCCCCCCAGTGGTCTCTGGTAGTGAAGGGGTTATCCCCCCCCCCAGTGGTCTGTGGCAGTGAAGGGGTTATCCCCCCCCAGTGGTCTGTGGCAGTGAAGGGGTTATCCCCCCCCAGTGGTCTCTGGCAGTGAAGGGGTTATCCCCCCCCCCCGTAGTCTCTGGCAGTGAAGGGGTTATCCCCCCCCCAGTGGTCTCTGGTAGTGAAGGGGTTATCCCCCCCCAGTGGTCTCTGGTAGTGAAGGGGTTATCTCCCCCCGTAGTCTCTGGCAGTGAAGGGGTTATCCCCCCCGTAGTCTCTGGCAGTGAAGGGGTTATCTCCCCCCGTAGTCTTTGGCAGTGAAGGGGTTATCTCCCCCCAGTGGTCTCTGGCAGTGAAGGGGTTATCTCCCCCCCGTAGTCTTTGGCAGTGAAGGGGTTATCTCCCCCCAGTGGTCTCTGGCAGTGAAGGGGTTATCCCCCCCCGTAGTCTCTGGCAGTGAAGGGGTTATCCCCCCCCAGTGGTCTCTGGTAGTGAAGGGGTTATCCCCCCCCAGTGGTCTCTGGCAGTGAAGGGGTTATCCCCCCCAGTGGTCTCTGGCAGTGAAGGGTTATCCCCCCCCAGTGGTCTCTGGCAGTGAAGGGGTTATCCCCCCCCAGTGGTCTCTGGCAGTGAAGGGGTTATCCCCCCCCCAGTGGTCTCTGGTAGTGAAGGGGTTATCCCCCCCCAGTGGTCTCTGGCAGTGAAGGGGTTATCCCCCCCAGTGGTCTCTGGCAGTGAAGGGGTTATCCCCCCCCAGTGGTCTCTGGCAGTGAAGGGGTTATCCCCCCCCAGTGGTCTCTGGTAGTGAAGGGGTTATCCCCCCCCCCAGTGGTCTGTGGCAGTGAAGGGGTTATCCCCCCCCAGTGGTCTGTGGCAGTGAAGGGGTTATCCCCCCCCCAGTGGTCTCTGGCAGTGAAGGGGTTATCCCCCCCCCCCCGTAGTCTCTGGCAGTGAAGGGGTTATCCCCCCCCCAGTGGTCTCTGGTAGTGAAGGGGTTATCCCCCCCCAGTGGTCTCTGGTAGTGAAGGGGTTATCTCCCCCCGTAGTCTCTGGCAGTGAAGGGGTTATCCCCCCCGTAGTCTCTGGCAGTGAAGGGGTTATCTCCCCCCCGTAGTCTTTGGCAGTGAAGGGGTTATCTCCCCCCAGTGGTCTCTGGCAGTGAAGGGGTTATCTCCCCCCCGTAGTCTTTGGCAGTGAAGGGGTTATCTCCCCCCAGTGGTCTCTGGCAGTGAAGGGGTTATCCCCCCCCCGTAGTCTCTGGCAGTGAAGGGGTTATCCCCCCCCCAGTGGTCTCTGGTAGTGAAGGGGTTATCTCCCCCGTAGTCTCTGGTAGTGAAGGGGTTATCCCCCCCAGTGGTCTCCGGTAGTGAAGGGGTTATCTCCCCCCGTAGTCTCTGGCAGTGAAGGGGTTATCCCCCCCCCCCAGTGGTCTCTGGTAGTGAAGGGGTTATCCCCCCCAGTGGTCTCCGGTAGTGAAGGGGTTATCCCCCCCCCCCAGTGGTCTATGGCAGTGAAGGGGTTATCCCCCCTCCCCCGCAGTAATCGGAGGCTCTGGCACGGTCGGCGGTGATGTCAGTCGGTGGTCGGCGGTTTTGTTTGGAATTCTCGGCTTCCTCTGTATTGTCCTCATTATCTGGGGGGTGACCGGGGGGTGGGGGGGGGGGCTCATATGAGGCGGAATTTATGATTTGCGGAGCAATGTGATTGGTCACCGACCGCGTTCTACATATGAAGAGCGAGCGCGGGGATTTTTCACCGATTGTCATCCCCTGGTCTGTGCCCATTGATGGCGGGAGGGGGGGGATGGGAGCATGCTGAATACGGCTGCATTGGGGAGACATTTTTGCCGTGGCCCCCGGGCCCCGATCCGCACTCTGGAACTTTCCGCCGTCACATGGGAGTTGCATCAGCTCAATCCTGGCAGGCGATCGGCGCGATGGAAAAATGTGTCCGGACGGCTGGAAGCCGATCTGTAACCTGAGGAGCTGAGCGGTTATCTGGTGCCGGAGCGTGCGGCCCGCCGCCTCGTCCGTCACTGACACCGCCCCCTCCAGTACAACCGCCCCCCCCCCCGTACACACATCGCCCCCTCCAGTACAACTGCTCCCACCTGTACAACTGCCCCCCCCCCGTACACACACCGCCCCCCCTCCAGTACACACACTGCCCCCCCTGTACATCCCCTCCAGTACACACATCGCCCCCTCCAGTACAACCGCTTCCCCCCTGTACACACATCGCCCCCTCCAGTACAACTGCTCCCGTACACACAGCCCCCCTCCCCCCCTCCAATACAACCGCTTCCCCCCCAGTACACACATCTCCCCCTCCCCCCTCCAGTACAACCGCCCCCCTCCCGTACACACACCGCCCCCTCCCCCCTCCAGTACAACCGCCCCCCCCAGTACACACACTGCCCCCCCCCCCCCGTACACACATCGCCCCCTCCAGTACACACAGCCCCCTCCCCCTCCAGTACAACCGCCCCCCTCTCCCGTACACACAGCCCCCCTCCAGTACAACCGCTTCCCCCCCCAGTACACACATCTCCCCCCCTCCAGTACAACCGCCCCCCCTCCCGTACACACACCGCCCCCTCCAGTACAACCGCCCCCCCAGTACACACACTGCCCCCCCCGTACATCCCCCCCCCAGTACACACATCGCCCCCTCCCCCTCCAGTACAACCGTCCCCCCCTGTACGTCTGCCCCCCAGTACACACATCGCCCCCTCCAGTACAACCGCTTCCCCCCTGTACACACATCGCCCCCTCCAGTACAACTGCTCCCGTACACACAGCCCCCCTCCCCCCTCCAATACAACCGCTTCCCCCCCCCAGTACACACATCTCCCCCTCCCCCCTCCAGTACAACCGCCCCCCCTCCCGTACACACACCGCCCCCTCCCCCTCCAGTACAACCGCCCCCCCAGTACACACACTGCCCCCCCCCCGTACACACATCGCCCCCTCCAGTACACCACAGCCCCCTCCCCCTCCAGTACAACCGCCCCCCTCTCCCGTACACACAGCCCCCCTCCAGTACAACCGCTTCCCCCCCCAGTACACACATCTCCCCCCTCCAGTACAACCGCCCCCCCTCCCGTACACACACCGCCCCCCAGTACACACACTGCCCCCCCGTACATCCCCCCCCCAGTACACACATCGCCCCCTCCCCCTCCAGTACAACCGTCCCCCCCCTGTACGTCTGCCCCCCAGTACACACATCGCCCCCTCCAGTACAACCGCCTCCCCCCCCAGTACACACACCCCGCCCCTTCCTAATAAGATACACCGAAGAATGGCGCCAAATCCGCGCCAACTGCCACTGCGTCCGACTCTACTCTGTGTATTTCACACCTCACCGCCCCGAAATATCCACCCATTCCCCTACCACCAATAGAGCGGGGCCCGAAATATCCACCCATTCCCCCACCACTAATAGAGAGGGGCCCCGAAATATCCACCCATTCCCCCACCACTAATAGAGAGGGGCCCCGAAATATCCACCCATTCCCCCACCGCTAATAGAGCGGGGCCCCGAAATATCCACCCATTCCCCCACCGCTAATAGAGAGGGGCCCCAAAATATCCACCCATTCCCCCACCGCTAATAGAGAGGGGCCCCGAAATATCCACTCATTCCCCCACTGCTAATAGAGCGGGGCCCCGAAATACCCACCCATTCCCCCACCGCTAATAGAGAGGGGCCCCGAAATATCCACTCATTCCCCCACTGCTAATAGAGCGGGGCCCCGAAATACCCACCCATTCCCCCACCACTAATAGAGAGGGGCCCCGAAATATCCACCCATTCCCCCACCACTAATAGAGAGGGGCCCCGAAATATCCACTCATTCCCCCACCACTAATAGAGCGGGGCCCCGAAATATCCACCCATTCCCCCACCGCTAATAGAGCGGGGCCCCGAAATATCCACTCATTCCCCCACCACTAATAGAGCGGGGCCCCGAAATATCCACCCATTCCCCCACCGCTAATAGAGCGGGGCCCCGAAATATCCACCCATTCCCCCACCGCTAATAGAGAGGGGCCCCGAAATATCCACCCATTCCCCCACCACTAATAGAGAGGGGCCCGAAATATCCACCTATTCCCCCACCACTAATAGAGAGGGGCCCCGAATTATCCACCCATTCCCCCACCGCTAATAGAGAGGGGCCCCGAAATACCCACCCATTCCCCCACCGCTAATAGAGAGGGGGCCCCGAAATATCCACTCATTCCCCCACCGCTAATAGAGCGGGGACCCGAAATATCCACCCATTCCCCCACCGCTAATAGAGCGGGGCCCCGAAATATCCACCCATTCCCCACCGCTAATAGAGAGGGGCCCCAAAATATCCACCCATTCCCCCACCGCTAATAGAGAGGGGCCCCGAAATATCCACCCATTCCCCCACCACTAATAGAGAGGGGCCCCGAAATATCCACCCATTCCCCCACCACTAATAGAGCGGGGCCCCGAATTATCCACCCATTCCCCCACCGCTAATAGAGAGGGGCCCCGAAATATCCACTCATTCCCCCACTGCTAATGGAGCGGGGCCCCGAAATACCCACCCATTCCCCCACCGCTAATAGAGAGGGGCCCCGAAATATCCACTCATTCCCCCACTGCTAATAGAGCGGGGCCCCGAAATACCCACCCCATTCCCCCACCGCTAATAGAGAGGGGCCCCGAAATATCCACCCATTCCCCCACCACTAATAGAGAGGGGCCCCGAAATATCACTCATTCCCCCACCACTAATAGAGCGGGGCCCCGAAATATCCACCCATTCCCCCACCGCTAATAGAGCGGGGCCCCGAAATATCCACCCATTCCCCCACCGCTAATAGAGCGGGGCCCCGAAATATCCACCCATTCCCCCACCGCTAATAGAGAGGGGCCCCGAAATATCTACTCATTCCCCCACTGCTAATAGAGCGGGCCCCGAAATATCCACCCATTCCCCCACCGCTAATAGAGAGGGGCCCCGAAATATCCACCCATTCCCCCACCGCTAATAGAGAGGGGCCCCGAAATACCCACCCATTCCCCCACCGCTAATAGAGAGGGGCCCCGAAATATCCACTCATTCCCCCACCGCTAATAGAGCGGGCCCCGAAATATCCACCCATTCCCCACCGCTAATAGAGCGGGGACCCGAAATATCCACCCATTCCCCCACCGCTAATAGAGCGGGGACCCGAAATATCCACCCATTCCCCCACCGCTAATAGAGCGGGGCCCCGAAATATCCACCCATTCCCCCACCGCTAATAGAGAGGGGCCCCAAAATATCCACCCATTCCCCCACCGCTAATAGAGAGGGGCCCCGAAATATCCACTCATTCCCCCACTGCTAATGGAGCGGGGCCCCGAAATACCCACCCATTCCCCCACCGCTAATAGAGAGGGGCCCCGAAATATCCACTCATTCCCCCACTGCTAATAGAGCGGGGCCCCGAAATACCCACTCATTCCCCACCACTAATAGAGAGTGGCCCCGAAATATCCACCCATTCCCCCACCGCTAATAGAGAGGGGCCCCGAAATATCCACTCATTCCCCCACTGCTAATGGAGCGGGCCCCGAAATATCCACCCATTCCCCCACCGCTAATAGAGGGGCCCCAAAATATCCACCCATTCCCCCACCGCTAATAGAAAGGGGCCCCGAAATATCCACTCATTCCCCCACTGCTAATGGAGCGGGGCCCCGAAATATCCACTCATTC
>JBBDGP010005528.1:0-38238 GCA_037952835.1 Lithobates septentrionalis
CGCCGGCTGATCAGCGAGTAGTTAATGTACCCAAAATAGAAAACTATCTTTAGATAGATTTTTACTCCAAAAGCATTTTATTTAAATAAATTTGATAAAAATCTAAAAAATGCGATATATCCGGATCGGTGGACCCCCCGGGCCCCACTTTGTGGGGACAGCCTATAACGTTGCTCCAGGTTCTGGATCCTGCGTGGGGCCCTCACCTTGGCACTTGGGGCAGCGGATCGAATTAGTCACAGGGTGCTATATAAGTGTCCAGGGTCACAGTCTTATCACAATGGAATAATCCAGTCCCTGAAGACCCCTTCGGGGTATTCCCACCACAACAGGCAAAGCCTGGACTCTATATACAGTCCAACATCACCCAGAACTAAGACCGGGTCACCCATATCTCTGACTCTGGAATACACGACTGTGTTTGGAATGTCTTCATCTGACATTAGCAGCAAGGATGGGAAGTGTTATCATAATGGGGGATTTTAATTATCCAGACATAGACTGGGCGGAGGGAACCGCGCATTCATTTAAGGCTCGCCAGTTCCTTAATGTCTTGCAGGACAATTTTATGGGTCAGATGGTAGACGCACCAACTAGAAATAAAACATTACTAGATCTACTGATTACCAACAATACAGACCTGATCACAGATGTGGAAATAGGGGGCAATTTAGGTAACAGCGATCACAGGTCAATTAGTTTCAGTATAAATCACACAAATAGGAAACATGAAGGGAACACAAAGACACTGAATTTCAAAAGAGCCAACTTCCCTAAACTACAAACCTTGCTAAAAGGCATACATTGGGATAAAATATTAGGAACAAATAATACGGAGGAGAGATGGGTTTGCTTTAAGAGCATATTAAATAAGGGCATTAGCCAATGTATCCCATTGGGTAATAAATTTAAAAGATCGAACAAAAGTCCTGGATGGCTTAACTCGAATGTAAAAATGCATATAAAAGCAAAGGAGAAGGCCTTCAAAAAATACAAGGCTGAGGGATCATCATCAGCATTCAGACTTTATAAAGAATGTAACAAGAAATGTAAGGGTGCAAATAGGACGGCTAAGATAGAACATGAAAGACACATAGCGGAGGAGAGCAAAAGAAATCCCAAGAAATTCTTTAAGTATGTAAACAGTAAAAAAGGAGGACAGACCATATTGGCCCCATAAAGAATGAGGAAGGACATCTGGTTACAAAGGATGGGGAGATGGTGAAGGTATTGAATTTATTCTTCTCTTCAGTCTTCACGAGTGAATCGGGGGGCTTCAGTAACCAAAACTGCAGTGTTTATCCTCAGGACACAACACAGGAAGCACCTCCATGGTTAACAGAGGACGGAATTAAAATTAGACTTGAGAAACTTAACATTAATAAATCACCGGGACCAGATGGCTTGCATCCGAGGGTACTTAGGGAACTCAGTCAGGTGATTGCCAGACCGTTGTTCCTAATTTTTACAGACAGTCTACTGACTGGAATGGTACCAGCTGATTGGAGAAAAGCCAATGTAGCACCAATATTTAAAAAGGGCCCAAAATACATCCCTGGGAATTACAGACCAGTTAGCCTAACATCAATAGTATGTAAACTCTTGGAGGGGATGATAAGGGACTATATACAAGATTTTAGTAATAAGAATGATATCATTAGCAATAATCAGCATGGATTCATGAAGAATCGTTCTTGCCAAACCAATCTATTAACCTTCTATGAGGAGGTGAGTTGCCATCTAGATAAAGGAAGGCCCGTAGACGTGGTGTATCTGGATTTTACAAAAGCATTTGACACAGTTCCCCATAAACGTTTACTGTACAAAATAAGGTGCGTTGGCATGGACCATAGGGTGAGTACATGGATTGAAAACTGGCTACAAGGGCGTGTTCAGAGGGTGGTGATAAATGGGGAGTACTCAGAATGGTCAGGGGTGGGTAGTGGGGTTCCCCAGGGTTCTGTGCTGGGACCAATCCTATTTAATTTGTTTGTAAACGACCTGGAGGATGGGATAAACAGTTCAATCTCTGTATTTGCAGACGATACTAAGCTAAGCAGGGCAATAACTTCTCCGTAGGATGTGGAAACCTTGCAAAAAGATCTGAACAAATTAATGGGGGAGGGGCAACTACATGGCAAATGAGGTTCAATGTAGAAAATGTAAAATAATGTATTTGGGTGGTAAAAATCTGAATGCAATCTATAGACTGGGGGGAGAACCTCTGGGGGGATCTAGGATGGAAAAGGACCTGGGGGTCCTAGTAGATGATCGGCTCAGCAATGACATGCAATGCCAAGCTGCTGCTAACAAAGCAAACAGAATATTGGCATTAAAAGGGGGATCAACTGCAGAGATAAAACGATAATTCTCCCGCTCTACAAGACTCTGGTCCGGCCGCACCTGGAGTATGCTGTCCAGTTCTGGGCACCAGTCCTCAGGAGGGACGTACTGGAAATGGAGCGACTACAAAGAAGGGCAACAAAGCTAATAAAGGGTCTGGAGGATCTTAGTTATGAGGAAAGGTTGTGAGCTCTGAACTTATTCTCTCTGGAGAAGAGACGCTTGAGAGGGGATATGATTTCATTTTATAAATACCAGACTGGTGACCCCACAATATACAAATACCGGACTGGTGACCCCACGATATACAAATACCGGACTGGTGACCCCACAATATACAAATACCGGACTGGTGACCTCACAATATATAAATACCGGACTGGTGACCCCACAATACATAAATACCGGACTGGTGACCCCACAATACATAAATACTGGACTGGTGACCCCACAATATAGAAATACCGGACTGGTGACCCCACAATATACAAATACCGGACTGGTGACCCCACAATATACAAATACCGGACTGGTGACCCCACAATATACAAATACCGGACTGGTGACCCCACAATACATAAATACCGGACTGGTGACCCCACAATAGGGATAAAACTTTTTTCGCAGAAGAGAGTTTAATAAGACTCGTGGCCACTCATTACAATTAGAAGAAAAGAGGTTTAACCTTAAACTACGTAGAGGGTTCTTTACTGTAAGAGTGGCAAGGATGTGGAATTCCCTTCCACAGGCGGTGGTCTCAGCGGGAGCATTGATAGCTTCAAGAAACTATTAGATAATCACCTGAATGACCGAACCATACAGAGATATATAATGTAATACTGACACATAATCACACACATGGGTTGGACTTGATGGACTTGTGTCTTTTTTCAACCTCACCTTCTATGTAATATTGCAAATCCTTTCAAAGGACACTAAAATCCAACCAATCAGAGCTCAGTGTCAGCTGGGTGACCAGGTGATACATCACATTATTGGGTGCACACTTTACCACCACCTCCTCCTCCTTGATCTCCTATAATGTCCACCTTCTTCCATCGATTGATTACAAGACGATCTACACCTGGGTCACCACATACTCCCCTCTGGACACCCTATACTTTGCACCCTAATATCCTGACTTGTAGACACGTGCACTGCCGAAAAATTCATTCATTTTCATTTCATTTGTCGTTTGTTTTTGGGGGTTTTTTTTTTTCGTTTTTCGGGCCATTTGTTATGATCAAAACTCGTTATTTTGAAAATCTGAAATAATAACTTAACTATTAAATTATAGCTATTGGAATTTCCTTTCAAATTTGGCTGTTAGTGAACGTAACAAATTTATCCGAAGTTACGAATTCGAAATAACGAACGCCGTATCTAAACGAATGGAACGTAACAAATTAATAATAATAAAAAGTTATTATTATTATTGTTATTTATTATTATTCATTTGTTACGTTGCATTCCTTTGGATTGCGGCATTCGTTATTTTGGATAATTCGTAACTTCGGATAATTTGTATCCGTTACCTTCACTAACAGCCAAATTTGAAAGGAAATTCCAATACCTATAATTTAATGGTTAGTAATAGTTATTATTAGTTTGTTCTTTCAGATTTTCGGGCTTTCGGATTGTCATTCTTATTTTCGGACTTTTGAATTTTCAAATATTTCCGAATTAACAAATTTGTTGAATTTTGGCAATGGAATTTTTGGAATGAAACAAATTGCACACGTCTACTGACTTGTAACTTTGGTGGAACCCAGGCGAAAGGGAGACAACCCTAAACAGCAGATGACGATTTGTTGGGCCACTCAGAGTGACATTGTGACCCTTGGAGCAAGTCCTAACACCGGCCGCAGCATCCCATTCTACTTCTGTTTCTGGCACACAACAAGCGGTCTTTGTGACTAAAGCAGACTTTTCTACATCTATCACAAGTTCTCGGACAGATTATGGCCTTAAAGTGATTTTTAAATAACAAACATGTCATACTTACCTCCACTGTGCAGTTTGTTTTGCACAGAGTGGCCCCAATTCTCTTCTGAGTTCCCTCGGCGGATCTCGTGGCTCCTCCCCACATCGTATAATCCCCTAGGAGAAGTGCTCTCCGGGGGGTTACCTTGTGCTCCCGAGTCCATCATTTGGCGTCCATAGACGCCGAATGTAGGACTTGGCCCTGCCCCCCCGGCGCCCGCGTCATTGGAGTTGATTGACAGCAGCGGGATCCAATGGCTGCACTGCTATCAATCTATCCAATCAAGAGCCGATAACCCCGGGCAGAGGAAGAGCGCATCTCCGCCAGGTGAAATTCCAGGGCTCAGGTAAGTAAAACGGGGGGGGGCTGGGGGGCCGGTCACTGCCATGTGTTTTTTCATCTTAATGCATAGGATGCACGAGGGTTTACAACCCCTTTAATTCAGCCATCTGTGTCCAGAGCTCCAAAACACCCACCACTGATCTGCTGGTCCTAGATGATGCTGAACCACAGGGGAATGAAGAGGATGAAGAAGCATTGTTGGAAGAAGCTGCAGAAGATTTCTTTCCCCCAAACTGTCATTGAAGAGGGAGCTTCCTGCAATATGCTTTCTGATGTTAAAAGGCTTGTTGCCTTTGCAGACAAAAGCCTTGGCATTGTACAGGTGGACTCTCCTCTGTCTCGCCACATTCCTTTGGGAACAAGAAGACCTACTAAGCCTTGTAATTGTCACTCCCCCAAAGATCTTTTCTGAACTCTATTCAATGGAAAAGGTGTTCACAAAGAAGTGGGGTGTTCCTGTGGTTGATCCTGCCGTCTCTGACCTAAACAGACATCATACTGTATTCATTGAAGATGTTCCATCTTTTAAAGATTCTGTGGACAGAAAATGTTTTTAAAAGCTCACTCCGCCCTGGCATGCCCAAACCTGCAACCATCTTTTACTGCTATTTCAGTATGTCACACTGCAACTAACCGGACCAGGACAATGGACAATCAACATGATCCTGGCATGCCCAACCCTGCAACCAGCTCTTGCTGCTATTTCAGTATGTCACACTGCAACTAACTGGACCAGGACAATGGACAATCACCATGATCCTGGCATGCCCAACCCTGCAACCAGCTCTTGCTGCTATTTCAGTATGTCACACTGTAACTAACCGGACCAGGACAGTGGACAATCAACATGATCCTGGCATACCCAACCCTGCAACCAGCTCTTGCTGCTATTTCAGTATGTCACACTGCAACTAACTGGACCAGGACAATGGACAATCACCATGATCCTGGCATGCCCAACCCTGCAACCAGCTCTTGCTGCTATTTTAGTATGTCACACTGTAACTAACCGGACCAGGACAGTGGACAATCACCATGATCCTGGCATGTGCAGAGGGTAAGACCCAGCCTAGAGAATGGAAAATCAGCCCTTGTTGGTTGGAACTGATTGGCAATCCTGGAGAAATGATGAGCGTACTAAAATAATTTGTGCAAATCAATGCAGGGACGGCGTCAGCCGGAGTGATCTGGGACTCCCTGAAGGCCTATCTCAGAGGTCTTTTGATCCAAAAAGTGGCAAGAATAAAGGGGAAATCTAGAGAGTGGGAAAGTAGGAGGGAGGTGACACAGGCAGAGAGGCGATATGTCGAGGACCCAACCCCAGACAGGCAAAAGGAGTGGCTAGACAAGCAACACGCCTATAAAATGGCTATCATAAAGAAGTCAGAGAATAGGCGAATATTCCAGAGGCAGTGCCAGTTTGGAGAAGGGGAGAGAGTGGGGTGTATGCTCTCCCTGCTGATCAGATCTAACACCCCTCCCTCCACTGTCTTGGCAGTTAGGACATCAAGTGGGGAGATTTCCACTGCTGCGAAAGAGATGTTGCATACATTTAGCGAATACTGTAAGTCCCTGTATGAGTCTAGTAGGGCAGACAGTGGGGAAAAATGGAAGGTTTTTTTCAGGGAATAACAATTCCCACCCTGACAGAGAGGGACAATATAGATATAGAGGCACCTGTGACTCTAGATGAACTACAGGGAGCAGTAGCCGGGATGTCCAACCAAAAGTCCCCAGGCCCAGATAAAATATACAATCGATACGGAGAGATATTACTTCCAGAATTATTGAAGACATTGGGATGGGCATTAACCAATGGGGAACTTCCCACTTCAATGTTGGAAGCCACTATTATCGTAATACAGAAGGAGGGGAAAGACCAATTAGATGTTGCTTCTTATTGCCTCATCTCATTATTATGCACGGATGTAAAAATCTTGGCAACAGTGCTAGCAACCCGTTTACATCAATATATCCAGAAGATTATATACCCTGATCAGTCAGGTTTTATACCTAACAGGTCAACTAATATCAATATTAGACAAGTCTTCTTAAATATGCAGATTACAACAGATAACACGGGTTCCAGGGCCATATTGGCCTTGGATACCGCTAAGGCCTTCAATAGCCTAGAATGGGACTATTTATGGAGGGTGCTAGAGAGATTTGGGTTTGGCCCCTCCTTAATTAGCTGGGTGAAAATATTCTACAGGGAACCAAGAGCAAAAATAAAAATCGATAATAAATACTCGGAACTGTTCCAATTGGGGAGAGGAACGAGACGTGTTGTCCCCTGTCCCCCTTGTTCGCCCTCACGATGGAACCACTAGCTATTATGACTAGATCAATGTTCAGACATACAGGGGTTCCGGAGGCAGACAGAAGAGGATAGGATAGCACTGTTTGCGGACGACGTCCTGTTCTTTTTGGGAGATGTTGAGAATTCATTAGGTACAGTGATACAAATGGTTGGAGAGTTCGGGCGCTTTTTTTGGACTGGTTATCAATTGGGAGAAATCGGCTTTGTTGCCGGTTGACCCACTTGTAACCAGATACCGTCGGGAACTCCCCACCTAAAAGTAGTCACAAAACTGAAATATCTGGGGGTTTGGATCACGAGAGATGTAAACCAGTATGTTAAGGACAACCTAGACCCACTACTACTTAATCTAAAGCAAAAGGGGGATATCTGGAGCCGTCTCCCTTTATCTGTAGCAGGACGCTGCAATTTAATAAAGATAATATGGCTACCGCAGATATTATACCTGTTCCACAACTCCCCAATTTGGATAAGCCAGAAGTGGTTTAAAAAAATAGAATCCCTTTTTAGGGAATTCATTTGGAAGAAGGGCCAATGCAGGATTTGTTTGCAAACTATGCAGATACCGGTTAAACAGGGGGGTATGGCGGTCCCGCACCCGAGGTCATATTTTCTGGTAGCCCAGTTGCAACACCTAGTGGGTCGTGGAATCCCAGGAGGGGGGAACCCCATTTGCAGAATGTTGATAATAGGGGCCCCACATAGTATATTGGTGGAGGTATTAGAGATGGCGCCATGTCATACACAGAAGATGGCGCCATGTCATATACAGAAGATGTCACCATGTCATACAAAGAAGATGGCACCATGTCATACAAAGAAGATGGCGCCATGTCCTACACAGAAGATGTCACCATGTCATACACAGAAGATGTCACCATGTCATACACAGAAGATGGCGCCATGTCATACAAAGAAGATGGCACCATGTCATACACAGAAGATGTCACCATGTCATACACAGAAGATATCACCATGTCATACACAGAAGATGGCGCCATGTCATACAAAGAAGATGGCGCCATGTCATACACAGAAGATGTCACCATGTCATACAAAGGAGATGGTGCCATGTCATACAAAGAAGATGTCACCATGTCATACACAGAAGATGGCGCCATGTCATACAAAGAAGATGGCGCCATGTCATACAAAGAAGATGGCGCCATGTCATACACAGAAGATGTCACCATGTCATACAAAGGAGATGGTGCCATGTCATACAAAGAAGATGTCACCATGTCATACACAGAAGATGGCGCCATGTCATACACAGAAGATGGTGCCATGTCATACACAGAAGATGTCACCATGTCATACAAAGAAGATGTCACCATGTCATACAAAGAAGATGTCACCATGTCATACAAAGAAGATGGCGCCATGTCATACACAGAAGATGTCACCATGTCATACACAGAAGATGTCACCATGTCATACAAAGAAGATGTCACCATGTCATACAAAGAAGATGGCGCCATGTCATACACAGAAGATGTCACCATGTCATACAAAGAAGATGGCACCATGTCATACACAGAAGATGGCGCCATGTCATAAACAGAAGATGGCGCCATGTCATACAAAGAAGATGGCGCCATGTCATACACAGAAGATGTCGCCGTGTCCTACACAGAAGGTGGCGCTTTGTCCTACACAGAAGATGTCACCATGTCCTACACAGAAGATGTCACCATATCATACACACAGAAGATGTCACCATGTCCTACACAGAAGATGTCACCATGTCATACACAGAAGATGTCACCATGTCATACACAGAAGATGTCACCATGTCCTACACAGAAGATGTCACCATGTCCTACACAGAAGATGTCACCATGTCCTACACAGAAGATGTCACCATGTCATACACAGAAGATGTCGCCATGTCCTACACAGAAGATGTCACCATGTCATACACAGAAGATGTCACCATGTCATACACAGAAGATGGCGCCATGTCATACACAGAAGATGGTGCCATGTCATACACAGAAGATGGTGCCATGTCATACACAGAAGATGGCGCTATGTCCTACACAGAAGATGGCGCCATGTCCTACACAGAAGATGGCGCCATGTCATACACAGAAGATGTCACCATGTCATACACAGAAGATGTCACCATGTCATACACAGAAGATGTCACCATGTCATACACAGAAGATGTCACCATGTCCTACACAGAAGATGGCGCCATGTCATACACAGAAGATGGTGCCATGTCATACACAGAAGATGGCGCCATGTCATACACAGAAGATGGTGCCATGTCATACACAGAAGATGGCGCCATGTCCTACACAGAAGATGGCGCCATGTCATACACAGAAGATGGCGCCATGTCATACACAGAAGGTGGCGCTATGTGATACACAGAAGGTGTCACCATGTCATACACAGAAGGTGGCGCTATGTCCTACACAGAAGGTGGCGCTATGTGATACACAGAAGGTGGCGCTATGTGATACACAGAAGGTGGCGCTATGTGATACACAGAAGATGGCGCCATGTCATTCACAGAAGATGGCGCCATGTCATTCACAGAAGATGGCGCCATGTCATACACAGAAGATGGCGCTATGTCCTACACAGAAGGTGGCGCTATGTGATACACAGAAGATGGCGCCATGTCATACACAGAAGATGGCGCCATGTCATTCACAGAAGATGGCGCCATGTCATACACAGAAGGTGTCACCATGTCCTACACAGAAGATGGTGCCATGTCATACACAGAAGATGGTGCCATGTCATACACAGAAGATGGTGCCATGTCATACACAGAAGATGGCGCCATGTCATACACAGAAAATGGCGCCATGTCCTACACAGAAGGTGGCGCTATGTGATACACAGAAGGTGGCGCTATGTGATACACAGAAGATGGCGCCATGTCATACACAGAAGGTGGCACTATGTCCTACACAGAAGGTGGCACTATGTCATTCACAGAAGATGGCGCCATGTCATACGCAGAAGATGGCGCCATGTCATTCACAGCCCCCCTATTATCTTTGTTGGGATTATTGAGGAATGGGTTAGGGTCTGCACCATACCCGGGGAATACTGTATGTGATGGAGATGTACTGTTATCACCATATTGCTGGAGCCTTTATATAGCTGCCCAACCATGGTAATTTATTAGCTGTATGCTTCCGGCACCGTTAGGCTTATTGTGGCCTTTGCACACGGGTCACTGAACCTGGCTGTATGACTGGAGGCCACCATAGACTTACATTATCATTCCTGATCTTTCTGGAAATTTACTCAGAAATTTGTTTAGACTGATAAAGTTTTGTATATTTAAATAGTTTGTTAGTGTAATGATGTGTGTGTTCCCTCTACAGGTCAACGTGCTGAGAGAAGATTCTGGAAATACAGAAGAAGCATCATGGAAGCGAATGAGAGTCACTGAGCCGTATGTATATTCCTTCATATCTGTGACATAAACACAAAGGTCATCTAAATTTATCAGGGCCCCTCCCCACAAGTCAGCTACAGGTAGGTAGGTCACCACATAAAACCGAATATTACCCAAAACATTACAAGACTGATCCCATCAGGAGGATTGGCAGACAGACAGAAACAATAGGTGACTCAATGGGAATTCACACCTAGGAGGCACACAATGGGAGAAAGACAGATTACTCAGAACAGCGGGAGACCTCGGCATCGGGTTGTGTGGAACCTTCTGCTTTGAGTCGAGGAGGATGTTGATATTGGACAATGGTCAGGGGTTATCGGGGGATGGTCAGGGTTGATATTAGACAATGGTCAGGGGTTATCGGGGGATGGTCAGGGTTGATGTTAGACAATGGTCAGGGGTTATCGGGGGATGGTCAGGGTTGATATTAGACAATGGTCAGCGGTTATCGGGGGATGGTCAGGGTTGATGTTAGACAATGGTCAGGGGTTATCTGGGGATGGTCAGGGTTGATATTAGACAATGGTCAGGGGTTATCGGGGGATGGTCAGGGTTGATATTAGACAATGGTCAGGGGTTATCGGGGGATGGTCAGGGTTGATATTAGACAATGGTCAGGGATTATTTGGGGATGGTCAGGGTTAATATCAGGGGGATGGTCAGGGATTATTTGGGGATGATAAGTGTTGATTTGGGGGATGGTCAGGGTTGATATTAGACAATTGTCAGGTATTATCGGGGGATGGTCAGGGTTGATATTAGACAATGGTCAGGTATTATCGGGGGATGGTCAGGGTTGATATTAGACAATGGTCAGGTATTATCGGGGGATGGTCAGGGTTGATATTAGACAATGGTCAGGGATTATTTGGGGATGGTCAGGGTTAATATCAGGGGGATGGTCAGGGATTATTTGGGGATGATAAGTGTTGATATGGGGGTATGGTCAGGAGTATAATATTGGGGGATGGTCAGGGTTGATATTAGACAATTGTCAGGTATTATCGGGGGATGGTCAGGGTTGATATTAGACAATTGTCAGGTATTATCGGGGGATGGTCAGGGTTGATATTAGACAATGGTCAGGTATTATCGGGGGATGGTCAGGGTTGATATTAGACAATGGTCAGGTATTCCAGCAATCTCCCTGCTCATTGGGAGATTGCTGGAACTTAAACCAAGTGGAACTTTTCTAAGTGGTGAGTTAAAAACCAGAGGGAGAGTGAACAAGTTTTACTTTTTGTTTGCTGGGTTGCATTTTTGGGGCTTTTCCTTTTAGCTTTTCAATTAGCCTTTTCTGTCACTTTTTAAATAGCTTTTTTTTTTTTTTTCTTCTTTGGTTCCTTCAGGCTATTAATTAGGGGGAGGGGGTAATTGCTCACAGGTGCCTGCAGTCTATATAACTGTGTGTAGGACTCATCCTGAGCCTGCTCATTGGGAGTCTGCTGGAACTTTTCTAAGTGGTGAGTTAAAAACCAGAGTTTAAAACAGGAGATTATAACAGGGGTCATAGTACCTGTGTAGTGTGAGTACCTGAGTGTTGTCTGAGTAGTGTGTGTGTGTGGATCGTTAGTACTTGTGTATTGCGAGTGCACGTAGGTCTGTGAGTACCTGTGTATTGTCTTGTTGTGTACCTGTGTATTGTCTTGTTGAGTACCTGTGTATTGTCTTGTTGTGTACCTGTGTATTGTCTTGTTGAGTACCTGTGCATTGTCTTGTTGTGTACCTGTGTATTGTCTTGTTGTGTACCTGTGTATTGTCTTGTTGTGTACCTGTGTATTGTCTTGTTGTGTACCTGTGTATTGTCTTGTTGTGTACCTGTGTATTGTCTTGTTGTGTACCTGTGTATTGTCTTGTTGTGTACCTGTGTATTGTCTTGTTGTGTACCTGTGTATTGTCTTGTTGTGTACCTGTGTATTGTCTTGTCGTGTACCTGTGTATTGTCTTGAGTATTAGTGCCAGGAAGCTAGTTGTTAGGTAATTTGGAGGGTAAAATCCCCAAATCCTCACTAAATTTAATAGGTACGATGCCCGGCGGGTGTGGAGAGGCGACTCTTTGTACATCTTGCCGCATGTATGCGTTCCTTGATCATCCGATCGAGGGCGAATACTGCTGTGCAAAATGTAAGCACATTGTTTCCCTGGAAGCCCAGGTTCTGAATATGGGGAAGCAACTGTCAGCACTGAGAAGTCCCTCCATACTAAAGGAGAGCCAGGAATGTACACGGCAGGTGCCGGCAGGGGCCAGCACAGAGGCGGGTGGAGACAAAGAGGTGCCGGCACTAGCAAAGAGTAGATGGGTGACAGTCAGGAGGGGGAAGTGCCAGAGAGGCGACCCAGGACTGGAGCATCCCAATAAGTACGCTCCATTGAGTGACATTGGTGAAACCAGTCAGGGACCAGCACTGCTGGAGATGAGGGACTCTCCCAGCTGCCAGGGGAAGAACTCCTCCAGTGAGAGTGGGGGGGCAGCAAAGGGAAAGGAAAGACAGATTCTGGTGGTAGATTGCAAGTCCAAGTTGCAATCTCGAAACACCCAATACGAGGACAATATGCGACCGGTCTAAACTATGTGGCATGTTCACCAATGCCAGGACCATGGCGGACAAGATGGGTGAACTAGAGATACTGTTGTGCAAGGAGGATTTGGATTTTGTGGGAATTTCAGAGACCTGGTTCAACAGCTCTCATGATTGGCTGGCAAACATTCAAGGGTATACCCTATACCGCAAGGATAGAGAGGGTAAAAAAGGGGGAGGGGTATGCCTATATATCAAGAATAATGTACAAGTGAATGTGAGAGATGACATCACTGAGGGGGCTAGGGAGGAGGTGGAATCCTTATGGGTAGAGCTCCAAAGGGATGAAGCTAAGGGGAAAATAATACTGGGAGTATGCTATAGGCCCCCTAACCTGAGGGAGGAAGTGGAGACGGATCTCCTATCACAAATTGGATTAGCAACAGGGATGGGAAGTGTTATCATAATGGGGGATTTTAATGATCCAGACATAGACTGGGCGGAGGGAACCGCACATTCATTTAAGGCTCGCCAGTTCCTTAATGTCTTGCAGGACAATTTTATGGGTCAGATGGTAGACGCACCAACTAGAAATAAAACATTACTAGATCTACTGATTACCAACAATACAGACCTGATCACAGATGTGGAAATACGGGGCAATTTAGGTAACAGCGATCACAGGTCAATTAGTTTCAGTATAAATCACACAAATAGGAAACATGAAGGGAACACAAAGACACTGAATTTCAAAAGAGCCAACTTCCCTAAACTACAAACCTTGCTAAAAGCATAAATTGGGATAAAATATTAGGAACAAAGAATACGGAGGAGAGATGGGTTTGCTTTAAGAGCATAATAAATAAGGGCATTAGCCAATGTATCCCATTGGGTAATAAATTTAAAAGAGCGAACAAAAATCCTGGATGGCTTAACTCCAATGTAAAAATGCATATAAAAGCAAAGGAGAAGGCCTTCAAAAAATACAAGGTTGAGGGATCATCCTCAGCATTCAGACTTTATAAAGAATGTAACAAGAAATGTAAGGGTGCAATTAGGATGGCTAAGATAGAACATGAAAGACACATAGCGGAGGAGAGCAAAAAAAATCCCAAGAAATTCTTTAAGTATGTAAACAGTAAAAAGGGAGGACAGACCATATTGGCCCCATAAAGAATGAGGAAGGACATCTGGTTACAAAGGATGGGGAGATGGCGAAGGTATTGAATTTATTCTTCTCCTCAGTCTTCACAAGTGAATCGGGGGGCTTCAGTAACCAAAACTGCAGTGTTTATCCTCAGGACACAACACAGGAAGCACCTACATGGTTAACAGAGGACGGAATTAAAATTAGACTTGAGAAACTTAACATTAATAAATCACCGGGACCAGATGGCTTGCATCCGAGGGTACTTAGGGAACTCAGTCAGGTGATTGCCAGACCGTTGTTCCTAATTTTTACAGACAGTCTACTGACTGGAATGGTACCAGCTGATTGGAGAAAAGCCAATGTAGCACCAATATTTAAAAAGGGCCCAAAAAACATCCCTGGGAATTACAGACCAGTTAGCCTAACATCAATAGTATGTAAACTCTTGGAGGGGATGATAAGGGACTATATACAAGATTTTAGTAATAAGAACGATATCATTAGCAGTAATCAGCATGGATTCATGAAGAATCGTTCTTGCCAAACCAATCTATTAACCTTCTATGAGGAGGTGAGTTGCCATCTAGATAAAGGAAGGCCCGTAGACGTGGTGTATCTGGATTTTACAAAAGCATTTGACACAGTTCCCCATAAACGTTTACTATACAAAATAAGGTGCGTTGGCATGGACCATAGGGTGAGTACATGGATTGAAAACTGGCTACAAGGGCGAGTTCAGAGGGTGGTGATAAATGGGGAGTACTCAGAATGGTCAGGGGTGGGTAGTGGGGTTCCCCAGGGTTCTGTGCTGGGACCAATCCTATTTAATTTGTTCATAAATGATCTGGAGGATGGGATAAACAGTTCAATCTCTGTATTTGCAGACAATACTAAGCTAAGCAGGGCAATAACTTCTCCGCAGGATGTGGAAATCTTACAAAAAGACCTGAACAAATTAATGGGGGAGGGGCGACTACATGGCAAATGAGGTTCAATGTAGAAAAATGTAAAATAATGCATTTGGGTGGTAAAAATATGAATACAATCTATAGACTGGGGGGAGAACCTCTGGGGGGATCTAGGATGGAAAAGGACCTGGGGGTCCTAGTAGATGATAGGCTCAGCAATGACATGCAATGCCAAGCTGCTGCTAACAAAGCAAACAGAATATTGGCATTAAAAGGGATCAACTCCAGAGATAAAACGATAATTCTCCCGCTCTACAAGACTCTGGTCCGGCCGCACCTGGAGTATGCTGTCCAGTTCTGGGCACCAGTCCTCAGGAAGGATGTACTGGAAATGGAGCGACTACAAAGAAGGGCAACAAAGCTAATAAAGGGTCTGGAGGATCTTAGTTATGAGGAAAGGTTGTGAGCTCTGAACTTATTCTCTCTGGAGAAGAGACGCTTGAGAGGGGATATGATTTCATTGTATAAATACCGGACTGGTGACCCCACAATATATAAATACCGGACTGGTGACCCCACAATATATAAATACCGGACTGGTGACCCCACAATATATAAATACCGGACTGGTGACCCCACAATATACAAATACCAGACTGGTGACCCCACAATATACAAATACCGGACTGGTGACCCCACAATATATAAATACCGGACTGGTGACCCCACAATATATAAATACCGGACTGGTGACCCCACAATATACAAATACTGGACTGGTGACCCCACAATATACAAATACCGGACTGGTGACCCCACAATATATAAATACCGGACTGGTGACCCCACAATATATAAATACCGGACTGGTGACCCCACAATATATAAATACCGGACTGGTGACCCCACAATATACAAATACCAGACTGGTGACCCCACAATATAGAAATACCGGACTGGTGACCCCACAATATACAAATACTGGACTGGTGACCCCACAATATACAAATACCGGACTGGTGACCCCACAATATATAAATACCGGACTGGTGACCCCACAATATACAAATACCGGACTGGTGACCCCACAATATATAAATACCGGACTGGTGACCCCACAATATATAAATACCGGACTGGTGACCCCACAATATACAAATACCGGACTGGTGACCCCACAATAGGGATAAAACTTTTTCACAGAAGAGAGTTTAATAAGACTCGGGGCCACTCATTACAATTAGAAGAAAAAGAGGTTTAACCTTAAACTATGTAGAGGGTTCTTTACTGTAAGAGCGGCAAGGATGTGGAATTCCCTTCCACAGGCGGTGGTCTCAGCGGGGAGCATTGATAGCTTCAAGAAACTATTAGATAATCACCTGAATGACCACAACATACAGGGATATACAATGTAATACTGACACATAATCACACACATAGGTTGGACTTGATGGACTTGTGTCTTTTTTCAACCTCACCTTCTATGTAACTATGGTCAGGATGGTCAGGGTTGATATTAGACAATCATCAGGGATTATCGGGGGATGGTCAGGGTTGATATTAGACAATGGTCAGGGATTATCGGGGATGGTCAGGGTTGATATTAGACAATGGTCAGGGATTATCGGGGGATGGTCAGGGGTTATCGGGGGATGGTCAGGGATTATCGGGGGATGGTCAGGGTTGATATTAGACAATGGTCAGGGATTATCGGGGGATGGTCAGGGTTGATATTAGACAATCATCAGGGATTATCGGGGGATGGTCAGGGATTATCGGGGGATGGTCAGGGATTATCGGGGGGATGGTCAGGGATTATCGGGGGATGGTCAGGGTTGATATTAGACAATCATCAGGGATTATCGGGGGATGGTCAGGGATTATCGGGGGGATGGTCAGGGATTATCGGGGGATGGTCAGGGATTATCGGGGGATGGTCAGGGATTATCGGGGGATGGTCAGGGATTATCGGGGGATGGTCAGGGATTATTGGGGGATGGTCAGGGATTATCGGGGGATGGTCAGGGATTATCGGGGATGGTCAGGGATTATCGGGGGGTGGTCAGGGATTATCGGGGATGGTCAGGGATTATCGGGGGATGGTCAGGGATTATCGGGGGATGGTCAGGGATTATCGGGGATGGTCAGGGATTATTGGGGGATGGTCAGGGATTATCGGGGGATGGTCAGGGATTATCGGGGATGGTCAGGGATTATCGGGGGATGGTCAGGGATTATCGGGGGATGGTCAGGGATTATCGGGGATGGTCAGGGATTATCGGGGATGGTCAGGGATTATCGGGGATGGTCAGGGTTGATATTAGACAATGGTCAGGGATTATCGGGGGATGGTCAGGGATTATCGGGGGATGGTCAGGGATTATCGGGGATGGTCAGGGATTATCGGGGATGGTCAGGGATTATCGGGGATGGTCAGGGTTGATATTAGACAATGGTCAGGGATTATCGGGGGATGGTCAGGGATTATAGGGGGATGGTCAGGGTTGATGGTGGCCGATGGTTGGGGTGGCTCACAGGTGGAGATCTGCCCTTTATTTGATTTGGCCGTAGTTCACCTTGGTTGGGGCTCCCAATGAAAATGTCTCTTTCATGAGTTCTCATTGACTTTTATTTATTTTTTTTAGAGTTGAAGAAAAGTCGGAGCCGCAATCACAGGCCGATAATGGAGCGGGGTGGAGATGTGTCGTTCTATAACCTGTCTTCATAGCAATGTTGGGTGGAGGGGTAGTTTGCCGTATTCTCCTCCACAGTGAAGATCTGGAGGCAGATATCTGCTGACATCTGGACTGTGTGGAGCCCTGTCTGCCCTTCCCCCGGGGGGCTGTTACTCTGTATATAATACTCTTCTCTGATTGGACGCTGGGTGTATATAAATGACGGGTGCAGGGTGTTTATAGTACTGATTGGGGCCCTGCATGGCTGTAGTCACCTTGTGATGGACAACGTATGATCTTCTCAGATGTGGTGACAGAACAGGACTGAGGAAATACCATTTATCTGTAAAACATGTATACAAAATATTGTAATAAAATTCTGTCCGACATTTCAGTGTCACTTTGTCTTCTCTTATATTCCCGGCCTATAGGACACCGAGACACCCCCCTCCCCATAGACTTCCTGAGGAACACCGACTCCCCCCCCATAGACCTCCCTGAGGAACACCGAGACTCCCCCCCCCATAGACTTCCCTGAGGAACACCGACTCCCCCCCCCCATAGACCTCCCCGAGGAACACCGAGACACCCCCCTCCCCATAGACTTCCCTGAGGAACACCGAGACTCCCCCCCCCATAGACTTCCCTGAGGAACACCGACTCCCCCCCCCCATAGACCTCCCCGAGGAACACCGAGACTCCCCCCCCCATAGACTTCCCTGAGGAACACCGACTCCCCCCCCATAGACCTCCCTGAGGAACACCGACTCCCCCCCCCCATAGACTTCCCTGAGGAACGACTCCCCCCCCATAGACTTCCCTGAGGAACACCGAGACTCCCCCCCCCATAGACTTCCCTGAGGAACACCGACTCCCCCCCCCCATAGACCTCCCCGAGGAACACCGACGCCCCCCCATAGACTTCCCTGAGGAACACCGACTCCCCCCCCATAGACCTCCCTGAGGAACACCGACTCCCCCCCCCATAGACTTCCCTGAGGAACACCGACTCCCCCCCCATAGACCTCCCTGAGGAACACCGACTCCCCCCCCATAGACTTCCCTGAGGAACACCAACTCCCCCCCCCCATAGACTTTCCTGAGGAACACCGACTCCCCCCCATAGACTTCCCTGAGGAACACCGAGACCCCCCCCCATAGACCTCCCTGAGGAACACCGACTCCCCCCCCCATAGACTTCCTGAGGAACACCGACTCCCCCCCCATAGACTTCCCTGAGGAACACCGATTCCCCTCCCCATAGACCTCCCTGAGGAACACCGACTCCCCCCCCATAGACTTCCCTGAGGAACGACTCCCCCCCCATAGACTTCCCTGAGGAACACCGAGACTCCCCCCCCCATAGACTTCCCTGAGGAACACCGACTCCCCCCCCCCATAGACCTCCCCGAGGAACACCGACGCCCCCCCATAGACTTCCCTGAGGAACACCGACTCCCCCCCCATAGACCTCCCTGAGGAACACCGACTCCCCCCCCCATAGACTTCCCTGAGGAACACCGACTCCCCCCCCATAGACCTCCCTGAGGAACACCGACTCCCCCCCCATAGACTTCCCTGAGGAACACCAACTCCCCCCCCCCATAGACTTTCCTGAGGAACACCGACTCCCCCCCATAGACTTCCCTGAGGAACACCGACTCCCCTCCCCATAGACCTCCCTGAGGAACACCGACTCCCCCCCCATAGACTTCCCTGAGGAACGACTCCCCCCCCATAGACTTCCCTGAGGAACACCGAGACTCCCCCCCCCCCCATAGACTTCCCTGAGGAACACCGACTCCCCCCCCCCATAGACCTCCCCGAGGAACACCGACGCCCCCCCATAGACTTCCCTGAGGAACACCGACTCCCCCCCCATAGACCTCCCTGAGGAACACCGACTCCCCCCCCCCATAGACTTCCCTGAGGAACACCGACTCCCCCCCCATAGACCTCCCTGAGGAACACCGACTCCCCCCTCATAGACTTCCCTGAGGAACACCGACTCCCCCCCCATAGACCTCCCTGAGGAACACCGACTCCCCCCTCATAGACTTCCCTGAGGAACACCGACTCCCCCCCCATAGACCTCCCTGAGGAACACCGACTCCCCCCTCATAGACTTCCCTGAGGAACACCGACTCCCCCCCCATAGACCTCCCTGAGGAACACCGACTCCCCCCCCATAGACTTCCCTGAGGAACACCGACTCCCCCCCCATAGACCTCCCTGAGGAACACCGACTCCCCCCCCATAGACTTCCCTGAGGAACACCAACTCCCCCCCCCCATAGACTTTCCTGAGGAACACCGACTCCCCCCCATAGACTTCCCTGAGGAACACCGAGACCCCCCCCATAGACCTCCCTGAGGAACACCGACTCCCCCCCCCATAGACTTCCCTGAGGAACACTGACTCCCCCCCATAGACCTCCCTGAGGAACACCGACTCCCCCCCCATAGACCTCCCTGAGGAACACCGACTCCCCCCCCCCATAGACCTCCCTGAGGAACACCGACTCCCCCCCCCATAGACTTCCCTGAGGAACACCGACTCCCCCCCCCAATAGACCTCTCTGAGGAACACCGACTCCCCCCCCATAGACTTCCCTGAGGAACACCGACTCCCCCCCCATAGACCTCCCTGAGGAACACCGACTCCCCCCCCCATAGACTTCCCTGAGGAACACCAACTCCCCCCCCCCATAGACTTCCCTGAGGAACACCGACTCCCCCCCCATAGACTTCCCTGAGGAACACCGAGACCCCCCCCATAGACCTCCCTGAGGAACACCGACTCCCCCCCCCCCATAGACTTCCCTGAGGAACACCGATTCCCCCCCATAGACCTCCCCGAGGAACACCGACTCCCCCCCCAATAGACCTCCCTGAGGAACACCGACTCCCCCCCCATAGACTTCCCTGAGGAACACCGACTCCCCCCCCATAGACCTCCCTGAGGAACACCGACTCCCCCCCCATAGACTTCCCTGAGGAACACCAACTCCCCCCCCCATAGACTTCCCTGAGGAACACCGACTCCCCCCCATAGACCTCCCCGAGGAACACCGACTCCCCCCCATAGACCTCCCCGAGGAACACCGACTCCCCCCCCATAGACTTCCCTGAGGAACACCGACTCCCCCCCCATAGACCTCCCTGAGGAACACCGACTCCCCCCCCATAGACCTCCCTGAGGAACACCGACTCCCCCCATAGACCTCCCCAAGGAACACCGACTCCCCCCCCACAGACCTCCCCGAGGAACACCGACTCCCCCCCCCATAGACCTCCTTGAGGAACACCGACTCCCCCCCATAGACCTCCCTGAGGAACACCGACTCCCCCCCCATAGACCTCCCTGAGGAACGACTCCCCCCCATAGACTTCCCTGAGGAACACCGACTCCCCCCCATAGACCTCCCCGAGGAACACCGACTCCCCCCCATAGACCTCCCTGAGGAACACCGACTCCCCCCCCATAGACCTCCCCGAGGAACACCGACTCCCCCCCCATAGACCTCCCTGAGGAACACTGACTCCGACTCCCCCCATAGACTTCCCTGAGGAACACCGACTCCCCCCCCCATAGACCTCCCCGAGGAACACTGACTCCCCCCCCAATAGACCTTCCTGAGGAACACCGACTCCCCCCCCCATTGACTTCCCTGAGGAACACCGACTCCCCCCCCATAGACCTCCCTGAGGAACACCGACTCCCCCCCCATAGACTTCCCTGAGGAACACCAACTCCCCCCCCCATAGACTTTCCTGAGGAACACCGACTCCCCCCCCATAGACTTCCCTGAGGAACACCGAGACCCCCCCCATAGACCTCCCTGAGGAACACCGACTCCCCCCCCCATAGACTTCCCTGAGGAACACCGATTCCCCCACATAGACTTCCCTGAGGAACACCGACTCCCCCCCCCCAATAGACCTCCCTGAGGAACACCGACTCCCCCCCCAATAGACCTCTCTGAGGAACACCGACTCCCCCCCCATAGACTTCCCTGAGGAACACCGACTCCCCCCCCATAGACCTCCCTGAGGAACACCGACTCCCCCCCCCATAGACTTCCCTGAGGAACACCAACTCCCCCCCCCCATAGACTTCCCTGAGGAACACCGACTCCCCCCCCATAGACTTCCCTGAGGAACACCGAGACCCCCCCCATAGACCTCCCTGAGGAACACCGACTCCCCCCCCCCCATAGACTTCCCTGAGGAACACCGATTCCCCCCCATAGACCTCCCCGAGGAACACCGACTCCCCCCCCAATAGACCTCCCTGAGGAACACCGACTCCCCCCCCATAGACTTCCCTGAGGAACACCGACTCCCCCCCCATAGACCTCCCTGAGGAACACCGACTCCCCCCCCATAGACTTCCCTGAGGAACACCAACTCCCCCCCCCATAGACTTCCCTGAGGAACACCGACTCCCCCCCATAGACCTCCCCGAGGAACACCGACTCCCCCCCATAGACCTCCCCGAGGAACACCGACTCCCCCCCCCATAGACTTCCCTGAGGAACACCGACTCCCCCCCCATAGACCTCCCTGAGGAACACCGACTCCCCCCCCATAGACCTCCCTGAGGAACACCGACTCCCCCCATAGACCTCCCCAAGGAACACCAACTCCCCCCCCACAGACCTCCCCGAGGAACACCGACTTCCCCCCCCCATAGACCTCCTTGAGGAACACCGACTCCCCCCCATAGACCTCCCTGAGGAACACCGACTCCCCCCCCATAGACCTCCCTGAGGAACGACTCCCCCCCCATAGACTTCCCTGAGGAACACCGACTCCCCCCCATAGACCTCCCCGAGGAACACCGACTCCCCCCCATAGACCTCCCTGAGGAACACCGACTCCCCCCCCATAGACCTCCCCGAGGAACACCGACTCCCCCCCCATAGACCTCCCTGAGGAACACTGACTCCGACTCCCCCCCATAGACTTCCCTGAGGAACACCGACTCCCCCCCCCATAGACCTCCCCGAGGAACACTGACTCCCCCCCCCAATAGACCTTCCTGAGGAACACCGACTCCCCCCCCCATTGACTTCCCTGAGGAACACCGACTCCCCCCCCATAGACCTCCCTGAGGAACACCGACTCCCCCCCCATAGACTTCCCTGAGGAACACCAACTCCCCCCCCCATAGACTTTCCTGAGGAACACCGACTCCCCCCCCATAGACTTCCCTGAGGAACACCGAGACCCCCCCCATAGACCTCCCTGAGGAACACCGACTCCCCCCCCCATAGACTTCCCTGAGGAACACCGATTCCCCCACATAGACTTCCCTGAGGAACACCGACTCCCCCCCCCCAATAGACCTCCCTGAGGAACACCGACTCCCCCCCCCATAGACTTTCCTGAGGAACACCGACTCCCCCTCCATAGACCTCCCTGAGGAACACCGACTCCCCCCCCATAGACTTCCCTGAGGAACACCAACTCCCCCCCCCATAGACTTCCCTGAGGAACACCGACTCCCCCCCCATAGACTTCCCTGAGAAACACCGAGACCCCCCCCCATAGACCTCCCTGAGGAACACCGACTCCCCCCCCATAGACCTCCCTGAGGAACACCGACTCCCCCCCATAGACCTCCCCAAGGAACACCGACTCCCCCCCCCATAGACCTCCCCGAGGAACACCGACTCCCCCCCCCATAGACCTCCCCGAGGAACACCGACTCCCCCCCATAGACCTCCCTGAGGAACACCGACTCCCCCCCATAGACCTCCCTGAGGAACACCGACTCCCCCCCATAGACCTCCCTGAGGAACACCGACTCCCCCCCCTATAGACCTCCCTGAGGAACACCGAGACCCCCCCCATAGACCTCCCTGAGGAACACCGACTCCCCCCCCATAGACCTCCCCAAGGAACACCGACTCCCCCCCATAGACCTCCCTGAGGAACACCGACTCCCCCCCCCATAGACCTCCCTGAGGAACACCGACTCCCCCCCCATAGACCTCCCTGAGGAACACCGACTCCCCCCCCCATAGACCTCCCTGAGGAACACCGAGACCCCCCCATAGACCTCCCTGAGGAACACCGACTCCCCCCCCCATAGACTTCCCTGAGGAACACCGACTCCCCCTCCCATAGACTTCCCTGAGGAACACTGACTCCCCCCCCCCATAGACTTCCCTGAGGAACACCGACTCCCCCCCCATAGACTTCCCTGAGGAACACCGACTCCCCCCCCCATAGACCTCCCTGAGGAACACCGACTCCCCCCCCATAGACCTCCCTGAGGAACACTGACTCCCCCCCCATAGACTTCCCTGAGGAACACCGACTCCCCTCCCCATAGACCTCCCTGAGGAACACCGACTCCCCCCCCCCCCATAGACTTCCCTGAGGAACACCGACTCCCCCCCCCATAGACCTCCCCGAGGAACACCGACTTCCCCCCCCCATAGACCTCCCCGAGGAACACCGACTCCCCCCCCCATAGACTTCCCAGAGGAACACCGACCCCCCCCCCATAGACCTCCCTGAGGAACACCGACTCCCCCCCATAGACCTCCCCAAGGAACACCGACTCCCCCCCCCATAGACCTCCCCGAGGAACACCGACTCCCCCCCCCATAGACTTCCCAGAGGAACACCGACCCCCCCCCATAGACCTCCCTGAGGAACACCGACTCCCCCCCCCCATAGACTTCCCTGAGGAACACCGACTCCCCCCCCATAGACTTCCCTGAGGAACACCGACTCCCCTCCCCATAGACCTCCCTGAGGAACACCGACTCCCCCCCCATAGACTTCCCTGAGGAACACCGACTCCCCCCCCCATAGACCTCCCCGAGGAACACTGACTTCCCCCCCCCATAGACCTCCCCGAGGAACACCGACTCCCCCCCCATAGACTTCCCTGAGGAACACCGACCCCCCCCCCATAGACTTACCTGAGGAACACCGACTCCCCCCCCCATAGACCTCCCTGAGGAACACCGATCCCCCCCCCCCATAGACTTCCCTGAGGAACACTGACTCCCCCCCCCCATAGACCTCCCCGAGGAACACCGACTCCCCCCCCCATAGATTTCCCTGAGGAACACCGACCCCCCCCCATGGACCTCCCTGAGGAACACCGACTCCCCCCCCCCATAGACCTCCCTGAGGAACACTGACTCCCCCCCCATGGACCTCCCTGAGGAACACCGACTCCCCCCCCCCATAGACCTCCCTGAGGAACACTGACTACCCCCCCATAGACTTCCCTGAGGAACACCGACTCCCCCCCCATAGACCTCCCTGAGGAACACCGAGACCCCCCCCCATAGACCTCCCTGAAGAACACCGACTCCCCCCCATAGACCTCCCTGAGGAACACCGACTCCCCCCCCATAGACCTCCCTGAAGAACACCGACTCCCCCCCCCCCCCCATAGACCTCCCTGAGGAACACTGACTCCCCCTATAGACTTCCCTGAGGAACACCGACTCCCCCCCATAGAGCTCCCTGAGGAACACCAAGACCCCCCCCATAGACCTCCCTGAAGAACACCGACTCCCCCTACTGGTGAAGTAATCCCAACAAGAACTTGTGAGTCCCCACCGGGGTAATTCAGACAGTTCTGATCAGTCGCTGGGATTCACACCGGCTAAAAGTGCTCAAAAATAAGCGCGTTGGAGAGGTAGAAAAAAGCTCAGAGGGCATTCACTTTATAAACAGATAAAAGTTTAATAAAAAGTTACACTTACAAAAAATTACATAAAGTAGCACAAAAGTGCGAGTGTGCGGTACGGTCTGTGCTCTAAAATGTCACACTGCTAGCTCCTTGTCTGACGCGTTTCCCCTGTGCACAGGTGTCATGTGTATACAGGTGTATGAGGTGTATACAGGTGTCATGTGTATGAGGTGTATACAGGTGTATGAGGTGTATACAGGTGTCATGTGTATGAGGTGTATACAGGTGTATGAGGTGTATACAGGTGTCATGTGTATGAGGTGTATACAGGTGTATGAGGTGTATACAGGTGTCATGTGTATGAGGTGTATACAGGTGTATGAGGTGTATACAGGTGTATGAGGTGTATACAGGTGTCATGTGTATGAGGTGTATACAGGTGTATGAGGTGTATACAGGTGTCATGTATATGAGGTGTATACAGGTGTATGAGGTGTATACAGGTGTCATGTGTATACAGGTGTATGAGGTGTATACAGGTGTCATGTGTATACAGGTGTATGAGGTGTATACAGGTGTCATGTGTATGAGGTGTATACAGGTGTCATGTGTATGAGGTGTATACAGGTGTCATGTGTATGAGGTGTATACAGGTGTATGAGGTGTATACAGGTGTATGAGGTGTATACAGGTGTCATGTGTATACAGGTGTATGAGGTGTATACAGGTGTCATGTGTATACAGGTGTATGAGGTGTATACAGGTGTATGAGGTGTATACAGGTGTCATGTATATGAGGTGTATACAGGTGTATGAGGTGTATACAGGTGTCATGTGTATACAGGTGTATGAGGTGTATACAGGTGTCATGTGTATACAGGTGTATGAGGTGTATACAGGTGTCATGTGTATGAGGTGTATACAGGTGTCATGTGTATGAGGTGTATACAGGTGTCATGTGTATGAGGTGTATACAGGTGTCATGTGTATGAGGTGTATACAGGTGTATGAGGTGTATACAGGTGTCATGTGTATGAGGTGTATACAGGTGTCATGTGTATGAGGTGTATACAGGTGTCATGTGTATGAGGTGTATACAGGTGTCATGTGTATACAGGTGTATGAGGTGTATACAGGTGTCATGTGTATACAGGTGTATGAGGTGTATACAGGTGTCATGTGTATGAGGTGTATACAGGTGTCATGTGTATGAGGTGTATACAGGTGTCATGTGTATACAGGTGTATGAGGTGTATACAGGTGTCATGTGTATACAGGTGTATGAGGTGTATACAGGTGTCATGTGTATGAGGTGTATACAGGTGTCATGTGTATGAGGTGTATACAGGTGTCATGTGTATGAGGTGTATACAGGTGTCATGTGTATGAGGTGTATACAGGTGTCATGTATATGAGGTGTATACAGGTGTCATGTGTATGAGGTGTAATGTGTATATAGGTATATGAGGTGTATACAGGTGTCATGTGTATGAGGTGTAATGTGTATATAGGTATATGAGGTGTATACAGGTGTAATGTGTATATAGGTATATGAGGTGTATACAGGTATATGAGGTGTATACAGGTGTAATGTGTATATAGGTATATGAGGTGTATACAGGTATATGAGGTGTATACAGGTCTATATGAGGTGTATACAGGTGTCATGTGTATGAGGTGTATACAGGTGTATGAGGTGTATACAGGTGTATGAGGTGTATACAGGTGTATGAGGTGTATACAGGTGTCATGTGTATGAGGTGTAATGTGTATATAGGTATATGAGGTGTATACAGGTGTAATGTGTATATAGGTATATGAGGTGTATACGGGTATATGAGGTGTATACAGGTGTCATGTGTATGAGGTGTATACAGGTGTCATGTGTATACAGGTGTATGAGGTGTATACAGGTGTCATGTGTATGAGGTGTATACAGGTATATGAGGTGTATACAGGTATATGAGGTGTATACAGGTATATGAGGTGTATACAGGTCTATATGAGGTGTATATGAGGTGTATAAGGTGTAATGTGTATATAGGTATATGAGGTGTATACAGGTGTCATGTGTATGAGGTGTATACAGGTGTATGGGGGTGTAAGGTGTATACAGGTGTATGAGGTGTATACAGGTATATGAGGTGTATACAGGTGTATGAGGTGTAATGTGTATACAGGTATATGAGGTGTATACAGGTCTATATGAGGTGTATACAGGTCTATATGAGGTGTATACAGGTCTATATGAGGTGTATATGAGGTGTATACAGGTCTATATGAGGTGTATATGAGGTGTATACAGGTCTATATGAGGTGTATACAGGTCTATATGAGGTGTATACAGGTATATGAGGTGTATACAGGTCTATATGAGGTGTATACAGGTATATGAGGTGTATACAGGTCTATATGAGGTGTATACAGGTGTATGAGGTGTATACAGGTGTCATGTGTATGAGGTGTATACAGGTGTATGAGGTGTATACAGGTGTCATGTGTATGAGGTGTATACAGGTGTATGGGGGTGTAAGGTGTATACAGGTGTATGAGGTGTATACAGGTGTATGAGGTGTAATGTGTATACAGGTATATGAGGTGTATACAGGTCTATATGAGGTGTATACAGGTATATGAGGTGTATACAGGTCTATGAGGTGTATACAAGTATATGAGGTGTATACAGGTCTATATGAGGTGTATACAGGTATATGAGGTGTATACAGGTATATGAGGTGTATACAAGTATATGAGGTGTATACAGGTGTATGAGGTGTAATGTGTATACAGGTATATGAGGTGTATACAGGTCTATATGAGGTGTATACAGGTCTATATGAGGTGTATAAAGGTCTATATGAGGTGTATACAGGTATATGAGGTGTATACAGGTCTATATGAGGTGTATACAGGTATATATGAGGTGTATAAAGGTCTATATGAGGTGTATACAGGTATATGAGGTGTATACAGGTCTATATGAGGTGTATAAAGGTCTATATGAGGTGTATACAGGTATATGAGGTGTATACAGGTCTATATGAGGTGTATAAAGGTCTGTATGAGGTGTATACAGGTATATGAGGTGTATACAGGTCTATATGAGGTGTATACAGGTATATGAGGTGTATACAGGTCTATATGAGGTGTATACAGGTCTATATGAGGTGTATACAGGTATATGAGGTGTATACAGGTCTATATGAGGTGTATACAGGTATATGAGGTGTATACAGGTCTATATGAGGTGTATACAGGTATATGAGGTGTATACAGGTCTATATGAGGTGTATACAGGTCTATATGAGGTGTATACAGGTATATAAGGTGTATACAGGTATATGAGGTGTATACAGGTGTAATGTGTATACAGGTATATGAGGTGTATAAAGGTCTATATGAGGTGTATACAGGTATATGAGGTGTATACAGGTGTAATGTGTATATAGGTATATGAGGTGTATACAGGTCTATATGAGGTATACAGGTGTAATGTGTATACAGGTGTATGAGGTGTATACAGGTCTATATGAGGTGTATACAGGTATATGAGGTGTATAAAGGTCTATATGAGGTGTATACAGGTATATGAGGTGTATACAGGTCTATATGAGGTATACAGGTGTAATGTGTATACAGGTATATGAGATGAATACAGGTATATCAGATGTATATGAGGTGTATACAGGTATATGAGGTGTATATAGGTGTATGAGGTGTATACAGGTATATGAGGTGTATACAGGTCTATATGAGGTATACAGGTGTAATGTGTATACAGGTATATGAGATGAATACAGGTATATCAGATGTATATGAGGTGTATACAGGTATATAAAGGAATGACGTGTGATAAGAAGTGTAATAATGGCACACACATCCCCCCTCCCCCCATATAGTGATATACGTCGGTTGTTGGCGGTTATAACGTTTGGTAGGAATGGGTTTCGGGTGATTTGATAAATATGATTTATCCCCATTTCCTGGTGACAGAACCTCCTTATATATATATATATTGTGTTTTCTATTTTCTGAAAACATGGGAGGGGGGTCACTGGGACAGGAAGTGGGGGGATCTGTTAGATGGGGACGCCACGTGTTTCATCAGATTAGGCGACCCGTCAGAATGTGTAACGGAAGTGACGTTCCGTCGCCGCCATTTTGGTACACCCCGCACTCCTCCATAGTATACACTGAGAAGGGGGAAGGCGGACATCTTGTTACACCCACCGGAGTTTTGCATTTTCTACTTATTTGTAACAACAAACTGAGGATATATATATATATATATATATATATATATATATATATATATATATATATATATATATATATATATATATATAGTGATATAAAGGACCAAGAACTCCATTGGAATGTTTAGATGTTGAATTTGATGGCGAGTCTGCGGATCTCACAGGTTTACGAATCTGACAGAAGATCGCTGCTTTTAAAATTCAACATTTAAACATTCCAACGGAGTTCTGAGTCCTTTATATCACTATATATATCACTATATAACCTGTTTGTTGTTACAAATACGTGGAAAATGCAAAACTCCGGTGGGTGTAACAAGATGTCCGCTTTCCCACTTCTCTGTATCTTTACTATGGAGGAGTGCGGGGTGTAGCAAGATGGCGACGAACGTCACTTCCGTTACACATTCTGACAGGTCGCCGAATCTGACGGAACAACCGCTGTACGCCGTCCTGGATTGTCTGTAAAGGAGAGATCGTTCCCTTCACCCGCAACCTTACTATGAGAAAGAGAGCAGCCATTATATTGTAGTCTTTGGAGGACCGAGAAGAGGAGACTCTGGTAGGAGGGAAGGCGCCATTTTGTTGTAGTCAAGAGGGAGGGGAGCCGCCATGTTGTTGTAGTCTGAGGGGAGGAGACTGGTGGGAAGGGAGCCGCCATGTTGTTGTAGTCTGAGGGGAGGAGACTGGTGGGAAGGGAGCCGCCATGTTGTTGTAGTCTGAGGGGAGGAGACTGGTGGGAGGGGAGCCGCCATGTTGTTGTAGTCTGAGGGGAGGAGACTGGTGGGAGGGGAGCCGCCATGTTGTTGTAGTCTGAGTGAAGAGCGGTCCCGGGTGAGAAGCTCCTCGTCAGGTAATCTTCTCTTCTTACATTTAGTGAAGTGGGAGATTGTCAGTCTTAGCGGTGACCCCCCCCTATGTGCAGTGTATGTGGGGTCACCAGGAGTGAGGATAATAATAGAGATGTGTCCTCAGTACAGGAGGGGCGGCCATGTTGTTGTAGCCCAGTGATCTCAGATCCCCCAATAATGAGGGGACCCCCCCAGAGATAATGAGTGTGTATATATATATATATATATATATATAGTGCCTAACTGTATATCCGTACCCCCCCCCCCCCATACACTCCACCAATCACAGAGCTCCTTCACTGTCATCTACAACTTACCCCCCCCAAATGGGCCCCCAATATCCTGTCCTGGGGACCCCTCTATTCTCTGTGTACACCTCCCCCCCCCAGGGGAACACCCAATATCCTGTCCTGGGGACCCCTCTATTCTCTATGTACACCCCCCCCCAGAGAAACCCCTAATATCCTGTCCTGGGGACCCCTCTATTCTCTATGTACACCTCCCCCCCGAGGAACCCCCAATATCCTCTCCTGGGACCCCTTTATTCTCTATGTACACCTCCCCCTCCCCCCTGAGGAACCCCCAATATCCTCTCCTGGGACCCCTCTATTCTCTATGTACACCTCCCCCCCCCCGAGGAACCCCCAATATCCTGTCCTGGGGACCCCTCTATTCTCTATGTACACCTCCCCCCCGAGGAACCCCCAATATCCTCTCCTGGGACCCCTTTATTCTCTATGTACACCTCCCCCCAGAGGAACCCCCAATATCCTCTCCTGGGACCCCTCTATTCTCTATGTACACCTCCCCCCCGAGGAACCCCTAATATCCTCTCCTGGGACCCCTTTATTCTCTATGTACACCTCCCCCCCGAGGAACCCCCAATATCCTCTCCTGGGACCCCTTTATTCTCTATGTACACCTCCCCCCAGAGGAACCCCCAATATCCTCTCCTGGGACCCCTCTATTCTCTATGTACACCTCCCCCCAGAGGAACCCCCAATATCCTCTCCTGGGACCCCTCTATTCTCTATGTACACCTCCCCCCCGAGGAACCCCCAATATCCTCTCCTGGGACCCCTTTATTCTCTATGTACACCTCCCCCCCCCTGAGGAACCCCCAATATCCTGTCCTGTGGACCCCTCTATTCTCTATGTACACCTCCCCCCAGAGAAACCCCCAATATCCTCTCCTGGGACCCCTCTATTCTCTATGTACACCTCCCCCCAGAGGAACCCCCAATATCCTGTCCTGGGGACCCCTCTATTCTCTATGTACACCTCCCCCCCCCCCCGAGAAGCCCCTAATATCCTCTCCTGGGACCCCTCTATTCTCTATGTACACCTCCCCCCCCAGAGGAACCCCCAATATCCTCTCCTGGGACCCCTCTATTCTCTATGTACACCTCCCCCCAGAGAAACCCCTAATATCCTCTCCTGGGACCCCTCTATTCTCTATGTACACCTCCCCCCCCAGAGGAACCCCCAATATCCTCTCCTGGGACCCCTCTATTCTCTATGTACACCTCCCCCCCCAGGGGAACACCCAATATCCTCTTCTGGGACCCCTCTATTCTCTATGTACACCTCCCCCCCGGAGGAACCCCTAATATCCTGTCCTGGGGACCCCTCTATTCTCTATGTACACCTCCCCCCCCAGGGGAACACCCAATATCCTCTTCTGGGACCCCTCTATTCTCTATGTACACCTCCCCCCCGAGGAACCCCCAATATCCTCTCCTGGGACCCCTTTATTCTCTATGTACACCTCCCCCCCCTGAGGAACCCCCAATATCCTCTCCTGGGACCCCTCTATTCTCTATGTACACCTCCCCCCAGAGGAACCCCCAATATCCTCTCCTGGGACCCCTCTATTCTCTATGTACACCTCCCCCTCCCCCCAGAGGAACCCCCAATATCCTCTCCTGGGACCCCTCTATTCTCTATGTACACCTCCCCCCCCCAGAGGAACCCCCAATATACTCTCCTAGGACCCCTCTATTCTCTATGTACACCCCCCCCCCCCAGAGAAACCCCTAATATCCTGTCCTGGGGACCCCTCTATTCTCTATGTACACCTCCCCCCCGAGGAACCCCCAATATCCTCTCCTGGGACCCCTTTATTCTCTATGTACACCTCCCCCTCCCCCCCGAGGAACCCCCAATATCCTCTCCTGGGACCCCTTTATTCTCTATGTACACCTCCCCCTCCCCCCCAGAGGAACCCCCAATATCCTCTCCTAGGACCCCTCTATTCTCTATGTACACCTCCCCCCGGAGGAACCCCCAATATCCTGTCCTGGGGACCCCTCTATTCTCTATGTACACCTCCCCCCCGAGGAACCCCCAATATCCTCTCCTGGGACCCCTTTATTCTCTATGTACACCTCCCCCCCGAGGAACCCCCAATATCCTCTCCTGGGACCCCTTTATTCTCTATGTACACCTCCCCCCAGAGGAACCCCCAATATCCTCTCCTGGGACCCCTCTATTCTCTATGTACACCTCCCCCCCCCCCCCTGAGGAACCCCCAATATCCTCTCCTGGGACCCCTCTATTCTCTATGTACACCTCCCCCCAGAGGAACCCCCAATATCCTCTCCTGGGACCCCTTTATTCTCTATGTACACCTCCCCCCCCCTGAGGAACCCCCAATATCCTGTCCTGGGACCCCTTTATTCTCTATGTACACCTCCCCCCCTGAGGAACCCCCAATATCCTGTCCTGTGGACCCCTCTATTCTCTATGTACACCTCCCCCCAGAGGAACCCCCAATATCCTGTCCTGGGGACCCCTCTATTCTCTATGTACACCTCCCCCCCCAGAGAAACCCCCAATATCCTGTCCTGGGACCCCCTTTATTCTCTATGTACGCCTCCCCCCCCTGAGGAACCCCCAATATCCTGTCCTGTGGACCCCTCTATTCTCTATGTACACCTCCCCCCCCAGGGGAACACCCAATATCCTCTTCTGGGACCCCTCTATTCTCTATGTACACCTCCCCCCAGAGGAACCCCCAATATCCTCTCCTGGGGACCCCTCTATTCTCTATGTACACCTCCCCCCGGAGGAACCCCTAATATCCTCTCCTGGGACCCCTTTATTCTCTATGTACACCTCCCCCCCGAGGAACCCCCAATATCCTCTCCTGGGACCCCTTTATTCTCTATGTACACCTCCCCCCAGAGGAACCCCCAATATCCTCTCCTGGGACCCCTTTATTCTCTATGTACACCTCCCCCCCGAGGAACCCCCAATATCCTCTCCTGGGACCCCTTTATTCTCTATGTACACCTCCCCCCCCAGAGAAACCCCCAATATCCTCTCCTGGGACCCCTCTATTCTCTATGTACACCTCCCCCTCCCCCCCAGAGGAACCCCCAATATCCTCTCCTGGGACCCCTCTATTCTCTATGTACACCTCCCCCCAGAGGAACCCCCAATATCCTCTCCTGGGACCCCTCTATTCTCTATGTACACCTCCCCCCCCCCCTGAGGAACCCCCAATATCCTCTCCTGGGACCCCTTTATTCTCTATGTACACCTCCCCCCCCCTGAGGAACCCCCAATATCCTGTCCTGGGGACCCCTCTATTCTCTATGTACACCTCCCCCCCCCCCCGAGGAACCCCCAATATCCTCTCCTGGGACCCCTCTATTCTCTATGTACACCTCCCCCCCCCGAGGAACCCCCAATATCCTCTCCTGGGACCCCTTTATTCTCTATGTACACCTCCCCCTCCCCCCCAGAGGAACCCCCAATATCCTGTCCTGGGGACCCCTCTATTCTCTATGTACACCTCCCCCCCGAGGAACCCCCAATATCCTCTCCTGGGACCCCTTTATTCTCTATGTACACCTCCCCCCAGAGGAACCCCCAATATCCTCTCCTGGGACCCCTTTATTCTCTATGTACACCTCCCCCCCCCTGAGGAACCCCCAATATCCTCTCCTGGGACCCCTTTATTCTCTATGTACACCCCCCCCCTGAGGAACCCCCAATATCCTGTCCTGTGGACCCCTCTATTCTCTATGTACACCTCCCCCCCGAGGAACCCCCAATTTCCTCTCCTGGGACCCCTTTATTCTCTATGTACACCTCCCCCCCGAGGAACCCCCAATATCCTCTCCTGGGACCCCTTTATTCTCTATGTACACCTCCCCCCAGAGGAACCCCCAATATCCTCTCCTGGGACCCCTCTATTCTCTATGTACACCTCCCCCCGGAGGAACCCCTAATATCCTGTCCTGGGGACCCCTCTATTCTCTATGTACACCTCCCCCCCGAGGAACCCCCAATATCCTCTCCTGGGGACCCCTCTATTCTCTATGTACACCTCCCCCCCGAGGAACCCCCAATATCCTCTCCTGGGACCCCTTTATTCTCTATGTACACCTCCCCCCAGAGAAACCCCTAATATCCTGTCCTGGGACCCCTCTATTCTCTATGTACACCTCGCCCCAGAGGAACCCCCAATATCCTCTCCTGGGACCCCTCTATTCTCTATGTACACCTCCCCCCCCCTGAGGAACCCCCAATATCCTCTCCTGGGACCCCTCTATTCTCTATGTACACCTCCCCCCCCCCCCGAGGAACCCCCAATATCCTGTCCTGGGGACCCCTCTATTCTCTATGTACACCTCCCCCAGAGGAACCCCCAATATCCTCTCCTGGGACCCCTCTATTCTCTATGTACACCTCCCCCCCCCCCCCGAGAAGCCCCTAATATCCTCTCCTGGGACCCCTCTATTCTCTATGTACACCTCCCCCCAGAGAAACCCCTAATATCCTGTCCTGGGGACCCCTCTATTCTCTATGTACACCTCCCCCCAGAGGAACCCCCAATATCCTCTCCTGGGACCCCTCTATTCTCTATGTACACCTCCCCCCCCGAGGAACCCCCAATATCCTCTCCTGGGACCCCTTTATTCTCTGTGTACACCTCCCCCCCCCCTGAGGAACCCCCAATATCCTCTCCTGGGACCCCTCTATTCTCTATGTACACCTCACCCCCAGAGGAACCCCCAATATCCTCTTCTGGGACCCCTCTATTCTCTATGTACACCTCCCCCCCCAGAGAAACCCCCAATATCCTCTTCTGGGACCCCTCTATTCTCTATGTACACCTCCCCCCGGAGGAACCCCTAATATCCTGTCCTGGGGACCCCTCTATTCTCTATGTACACCTCCCCCCCCAGGGGAACACCCAATATCCTCTCCTGGGACCCCTCTATTCTCTATGTACACCTCCCCCCTCCCCCCCAGAGGAACCCCCAATATCCTCTCCTGGGACCCCTCTATTCTCTATGTACACCTCCCCCTCCCCCCCAGAGGAACCCCCAATATCCTCTCCTGGGACCCCTCTATTCTCTATGTACACCTCCCCCCCCCAGGGGAACACCCAATATCCTCTCCTGGGACCCCTCTATTCTCTATGTACACCTCCCCCTCCCCCCCAGAGGAACCCCCAATATCCTCTCCTGGGACCCCTCTATTCTCTATGTACACCCCCCCCAGAGAAACCCCCAATATCCTCTCCTGGGACCCCTCTATTCTCTATGTACACCTCCCCCTCCCCCCCAGAGGAACCCCCAATATCCTCTCCTGGGACCCCTCTATTCTCTATGTACACCTCCCCCTCCCCCCCAGAGGAACCCCCAATATCCTCTCCTGGGACCCCTCTATTCTCTATGTACACCCCCCCCAGAGGAACCCCCAATATCCTCTCCTGGGACCCCTCTATTCTCTATGTACACCTCCCCCCCCCAGGGGAACACCCAATATCCTCTCCTGGGACCCCTCTATTCTCTATGTACACCTCCCCCTCCCCCCCAGAGGAACCCCCAATATCCTCTCCTGGGACCCCTCTATTCTCTATGTACACCTCCCCCTCCCCCCCCGAGAAGCCCCTAATATCCTCTCCTGGGACCCCTCTATTCTTCCGAGGAACCCCCAATATCCTCTTCTGGGACCCCTCTATTCTTTATGTACACCTCCCCCCCCCCCCCGAGAAGCCCCTAATATCCTCTCCTGGGACCCCTCTATTCTTCCGAGGAACCCCCAATATCCTCTTCTGGGACCCCTCTATTCTCTGTGTACACCTCCCCCCCGAGGAACCCCCAATATCCTCTCCTGGGACCCCTTTATTCTCTATGTACACCTCCCCCCAGAGGAACCCCCAATATCCTCTCCTGGGACCCCTTTATTCTCTATGTACACCTCCCCCCAGAGGAACCCCCAATATCCTCTCCTGGGACCCCTCTATTCTCTATGTACACCTCCCCCCAGAGGAACCCCCAATATCCTCTCCTGGGACCCCTTTATTCTCTATGTACACCTCCCCCCAGAGGAACCCCCAATATCCTCTCCTGGGACCCCTCTATTCTCTATGTACACCTCCCCTCGGAGGAACCCCCAATATCCTGTCCTGGGGACCCCTCTATTCTCTATGTACACCTCCCCCCCCCAGGGGAACACCCAATATCCTCTCCTGGGACCCCTCTATTCTCTATGTACACCTCCCCCTCCCCCCCCGAGAAGCCCCTAATATCCTCTCCTGGGACCCCTCTATTCTTCCGAGGAACCCCCAATATCCTCTTCTGGGACCCCTCTATTCTTTATGTACACCTCCCCCCCCCCCGAGAAGCCCCTAATATCCTCTCCTGGGACCCCTCTATTCTTCCGAGGAACCCCCAATATCCTCTTCTGGGACCCCTCTATTCTCTGTGTACACCTCCCCCCCGAGGAACCCCCAATATCCTCTCCTGGGACCCCTTTATTCTCTATGTACACCTCCCCCCAGAGGAACCCCCAATATCCTCTCCTGGGACCCCTTTATTCTCTATGTACACCTCCCCCCAGAGGAACCCCCAATATCCTCTCCTGGGACCCCTCTATTCTCTATGTACACCTCCCCCCAGAGGAACCCCCAATATCCTCTCCTGGGACCCCTTTATTCTCTATGTACACCTCCCCCCAGAGGAACCCCCAATATCCTCTCCTGGGACCCCTCTATTCTCTATGTACACCTCCCCTCGGAGGAACCCCCAATATCCTGTCCTGGGGACCCCTCTATTCTCTATGTACACCTCCCCCCCAGGGGAACACCCAATATCCTCTTCTGGGACCCCTCTATTCTCTATGTACACCTCCCCCCAGAGGAACCCCTAATATCCATTCCTGGGGACCCCTCTATTCTCTATGTACACCCCCCCACCCCGAGAAGCCCCCAATATCCTCTCCTGGGGACCCCTCTATTCTCTGTGTACACCTCCCCCCCCCCCAGGGGAACACCCAATATCCTCTCCTGGGGACCCCTCTATTCTCTATGTACACCTCCCCCCAGAGGAACCCCCAATATCCTCTCCTGGGACCCCTCTATTCTCTATGTACACCTCCCCCCAGAGGAACCCCCAATATCCTCTCCTGGGACCCCTCTATTCTCTATGTACACCTCCCCCTCCCCCCCAGAGGAACCCCCAATATCCTGTGCTGGGACCCCTCTATTCTCTGTGTACACCTCCCCCCCTCAGGGGAACACCCAATATCCTCTCCTGGGGACCCCTCTATTCTCTATGTACACCTCCCCCAGAGGAACCCCCAATATCCTCTCCTGGGACCCCTCTATTCTCTATGTACACCTCCCCCCAGAGGAACCCCCAATATCCTCTCCTAGGACCCCTCTATTCTCTATGTACACCTCCCCCCAGAGGAACCCCCAATATCCTCTCCTGGGACCCCTCTATTCTCTATGTACACCCCCCCCAGAGGAACCCCACATTCCAGTGGTAGATTC
>JBBDGP010005529.1:0-43099 GCA_037952835.1 Lithobates septentrionalis
AGCTGACAGCGGGCTACTGCCCGCTATCAGCTGACAAGGCAGAGTCGTTACAGGCTCTGGAAGAATCCCGACAATTTTGTTGGTATCCATCCCGCTGCCTGATTGATAACTGGCTCCACCTCTCGGAATGTGGCTGAACGCCGGAGTCAGCTGTGCCCCCCACCCCCTTTTCAGCCTGGCACTCCAGTGAGCGCTGGAGGAGCAGGCTCTGGAAGGATCCGGACAATATTGTTGGGATCCATCCTGCTGCCTGATTGACAACTGGCTCCAGCTTTTAAGATGTAAGCGAGCACGGGATCCAGTTGTGGAACCCCCCCCTCCCTCCCTTCAGCCTGGCACTCCAGTGAGCGCTGGCGGAGCAGGCTCTGGAAGGATCCCGACAATATTGTTGGGATCCATCCTGCCGCTCGATTGTCAACTGGCTCCACCTCTCAGCATGTGCTGGGCGACGGAGCCAGCTGTGTCCGCCCCCTTCTTCAGCCTGGCACTCCAGTGAGCACTGGGCTGGAGGAGTAGGCTCCATGAGGATCCTGACAATATTGTTGGGATCCATCCTGCTGCCTGATTGACAACTAGCTCCAACTTTTAGGATGTAAGCGAGCACAGGAACCAGTTGTGGAACCCCCCCCCCCCCTTCAGCCTGGCACTCCAGTGAGCGCTGGCAGAGCAGGCTCTGGAAGGATCCCGACAACATAGTTGGGATCCATTCCACCACTTGATTGTCAACTGGCTCCACCTCTCAGCATGTGGCTGAGAGCCAGCTGTGCCTCCAACCCCCCTTCAGCCTGGCACTTCAGTGAGCGCCGGAGGAGCAGGCTCTGGAAGGATCCTGACACTATTGTTGGGATCCATCTCACTGCCCGACAACTGGCTCCACCTCTAAGCACGTGGCTGAGCACTGGAGCCCACCGCGCCCGTCCCCTCTTCAGCCTGGCACTCCAGTGAGCGCTGGAGGAGCAGAGTGGAGAGTGGTGACTGACAGTCACCGTTCTCCACCCCAAGTAGACTGAGAAATGAGCGATCAGCGGTCATGTGATCACCCAGTTCTCAGTCCTACAGCAGATGTGGTACAGCTTCTTCCAGAATGAGATAAAACAGTTGACAAAATCTATTTCAATATGTGCAAAATGACAGGTCCACTTTATGTTCATTATATATTTCTCCTGTGTACAGTAATTGGTTCCAGTTCAGGAAGGAGAAAAAGAAGAGACCTACCCCAGACCTAATACACAAAGGACAAGCTCAGCGCCATCTTTTCCTGATATTTCTTTAATGAACGGAGTAAGAAAATAGAAATCTGAATAAATAGAAGAGAATTCAACATATAAATGATAAATAAGATTTAGTAATAAGAGGAAGTCGGTCATCGGGGATGTGACTGGTTTTCACTGTTCTCACCCTCCAGCTCCGCCATTCGTAAATCCACTTCCCTGTATAGAAACATAAACAGATTTTAGTGACCGCAATACACCGCCACTGTCACACCTCACTGCTCTGTCTATTCCAATTTTAATAAAGTTTTATTGAAAGCTTTTAAAATGACAAAAAAAGCGGTGCATCAAAAGAGGACTGAGCTATCTGATCCTGCACCCTCACCCAGCCGCAAGATCTTCTGCGAGGAGGGGTGGATCCATGCCAAGTTGTGTCCCTATGTAGATCACGGATTTGTGAGGGTCTCATGGTATGTATCATGTATGTTGTGTTCGATTCATGAAACTCATACATGTTCAAACGTTTGCATTGACTCCTTAGGGATTGCAGCCATTTTCTTGTCCACTAGGAACCATGTCATCTTTTGTTAAACTTGGGTTTTCTCAGAACCTGAATCACCTGCTGGTGGCACTGTGGTTCCCGGAGCAGAAGGTTGTGGCTCCGGTGTCCACCAGCAGGCAGGGTACACGGTATAGGTACAAGGCAAAAAAGATCAGGAGCAGGGTCAGGATAAATGGCAAGCAGAGCAAAACACTGAAGCAGGAGGTACTGATAGAGGAGGGAATAAATACCCTCCCAGCAGCCAGCATCAGGTGAAGACTGATTACTGGGATCTGCTGGCTGCTGGGAGGGTATTTAGTCCCTCCTATGTCATTACCTCCGGCTTCAGTGTTTTGCCCGGCTTGCCAGAGACTGCTCGCCATTTATCCAGACCCTGTTCCTGATAATTCTTTTGCCTTGTACCTATACTCTGCTGAATTGTACCTGCTCCCCCTTGCTCCTGATCCCAGTTTTTGTTTCCCCCCATTCCCATCTGCTCCCTGCACCTCCAGCTTTCTCCTGCTTTTCTGTGCTCCCCATTTTTTCATATATTTTATATTGTTTATTTGCTAGTTAGGCATTGCGTCATTTGGTTTGGGTTTATTAAAATCTTCGCGATTGCTGTGTTTTTGATTTGCTGTTTGGGTGGATTTTCATTTCACTGTAAAGAAATATTACTTTAACCACTTTAGTACTACCACTTTGTTGCTCGGAGGGCGTCCATAGACGTCCTCCCAGAACCCCGCCCCCTTTTATGCCCCCCCTTTATCACGCATCAGACGCGCTCTGTGACCTTCGGACACTGCTAATCACAGATCGGGGGTAAAGGCCCAATCACAGCAGCCCTTTACCATGTGATCAGCTATGTCCAATCACATCCACATCCAATGTGTAAGAGTGTCTGGAGACCGGCATTGCGTTATCCGCTGTATGTCATTTTAGCTTTGGATAGGGAAAGGAAGGCGTTAGAACCTCTGGCATGTCTTTTTTGCCATTTGTGTTCCGTTTAAGATTTTTTTTTTCCCCCTGACAGAACAAAAAGAGAAAATTCACCACTTCCTGTTTATTTGATGGGTGCCAGACAAACGAGAAAGTGAAAAATCCCTCCCAGTCTCTGTTAGCTCTGACATACTTATCACACAGAAGCTTCATTCACAAGTAAAACTTCAGCCGGCAGGAGGGGCAGCGTGCAACTTTTTAATACTGTTATTCTCAGATACAATTAGAGTATTGAAAAAAAAAAATAATACAAATTACATTTTTGTGCATTTGACAGTCAGTAATAGAAATATAGAGAACTTTATGAGAAGTGTACCAAATAAAGGGCAAGGACAGAGATTTTTTTTTTTTTAATAAAAATATAATGGATTAATAATAAACATCTATTGGTAAAATAATTAATGGTATCGTTACCTGAGTCTAAATCGCAGAGACTGTCTCTGTTCCCGCAAAACTTGAAGCAAAGGATCATCCCCGAACTCTGTCCCATCTGAATCTGAAATAAATAAATTATAAGGATTGGGAATGATGTTTCCAAGAACAGCAGCCTATTGGTGTACTGAAAATCTGTAAAGCACTGATGCCTTGGGCTTCAATAATGTTACTATAGTAACTAAACCCATAGTACAGTATCACTATAGTATCACTAAACCCGCATCATAAAAAGTGATCAATAAATGGTGTATTACATGCTACTCATACTCACTTAGGTTTTCTCAGGACCTGAATCACCTGCTGGTGGCACTGTGGTTCCCATAGCGGAAGGCTGTGGTTCCGATCTTCACCAGCAGGCAGACAGCAGGGTACAGGGTATAGGTGCAAGCCAAAAGCGAGATTAGGAGCAGCGTCAGGATAAATGGCAAGCAGTATCTGGTGAGCAGGGCAAAACACTGAAGCGGGAGGTTCTGATAGAGAAGGGACTAAATTCCCACCCAGCAGCCAGCATCAGGTGAAGACTGATTACTGGGATCTGCTGGCTGCTGGGAGGATATTTAGTCCCTCCTCTATCAGAATCTCCTGCTTCAGTGTTATCCCCTGCTCGCCACTGAGTCACTATGAGATTTGTTTTCTGTATTCTGCAAAGACCTGGTTGATCCTGCTGCTCTCCATCTCCCCCCTTGGGGATTTTGCAGAGCAGTGTTGGCAGCTCTTCACATTCTCAGTTTCCAGTCAGTTTCTAAGCTGAGAATTTCCCCCCTATCACATCTGAGCAGCCCATGTGACTATAGAGTCACACATGTGGGCGTATAGACAATGACAGCCCACTCCCTCCCTCCATGCCCGCTAACCAGCTAAACACAATGGGGATGGGATATTACATGTAGATTAAAGGAGGCTTCACCTCCCTCTTATTCTAAGACACAGGCTGGAGGGGCGTGACACAGCCTGTGATTGGCAGAAATCCGCCCACATCGGGTTATGTTATTGCCAAAAAATAATAAAGATTTGATTTCAAATATATATTTGTATGACAATTTAAAACAGTTTATTGATATTAATTATTTATTTTTACTCTGTATTCCATAGGCTGTTTTTTTATTTGGAGCATGTGACCAGCAGCAGAGGACTAGAAGCTCCTCCTGCTTCTGTTTCCCTGCAGACAGGCTGGGAGAGAGCCGGGTCATGTGACAGCTGGATATCGATAAGGAAAGAAAGTATTTGGTTGTACTTTTTATTAAAATAATTACAGTGCCGTCATCCACATACAGAAATAGAAGGGATAATGTAAATTATACATTGTGTGTGTTTAGTATCACTTTAAAAAAGGAGAAGTGCGTTCAAAGCTTTTTTTGGCCATTCTTCTCATGTAGGTCACAGGAGTACAATTAGTTCTGCACTCCTGTGACCCAGATTCAGTTAATAGGGGGCCAAAGCCCGCTGTCAGCTAACGTCACAAAGCCGGTCCAGACTCTGCAGGGATCCCGACAATAATGTCGGGAACCATCCAGATGCCTGACCAGCAGCTGGCTCAGCCTCAGTGAGGGCTGGAGGGGTAGAGCACAGAGCGGTGACCGACAGTCACCACTCTCTGCTCAGAGTTGATCGCTCAGTTCTCTGTGTTGAGCCAGCAGGGGGCATCTGCAGCATTGATGAGTACAGTGGAACCTTGGTTTACGAGTAACGCGGTTAACGAGCGTTTTGAAAGACGAGCAACTTTTTTTTTTAATACTGACTCGGTTTGCGAGTGTTGTCTCACAAAACAAGCAGAATTCAAGCTAATGGGGCGTGCAGTACCGCATTTGTCCAGAGGTGCGGGGGCACAGGGGACACTCGGAACGGTTCGGAGCCGTTCGGAAATACTCGGGATCACTCGGAAATACTCCGTTCTCTAGCCTTTCCGAGTATTTCCGAGTTTAGCCGAACTGTCCCTGAGTATTTCCGAGGCTCTCCGGCACCCCCTCCCCACCTCTGGCCACATGCAGTATTGCATGTAATAGAAGTCAATGCGGAACAAATTATCTTCGTTTCCATTGACTTCTATGGGGAAACCCGCTTTGATATGCGAGTACTTTGGATTACAAGCATTCTCCTGGAACGGATTATGCTCATAATCCAAGGTTCCACTGTATGTATGTTTGTTTTTTTTGTATCTTATGTTTTTCTTTTCATCAATTAAAGCGGAGTTCCAGCCACCTGTGGAAAAAATCTAATTCAGCAGCTACAAAAACTGTAGCTGCTGATTTTTAAAGAAAAAAAAACAGCCACTCACCTGTCCTTCGATCCAGCGGTGTGCTCACCCCAGGTGGTCTCACCCGCTGCCTTCGGTCCCTGACGACAGCATCTTCACTATGGGTACCCGGCTGTGACAGCTTTGCGACTTCACAGCCAGGTGCCCACTGCGCATGCGCAAGTCCCGCTGCACATCGTGAGTGGTGGATGCAGTCTTCTGGGACCTGTCGGGGGGGGGTTGGGGAGGGAGGAGAACTTCCGTTTCCAAGCGCAACGAAAGTGGGAAGCAGGTACCCGTCATTAATCGGGTACCTGCTCCCCTCCCACTCCTCAAAAAGTGCCAATTGGAAAAGTGGGGGGGACGGAACTTCCCCTTTTGGGTGGAGCTCCACTTTAATATTTGTTTATCACAAAAGCCTCATACCTTCTGCCTCCTCCAGAAGATGAGCAGCGATTTCTATAGGCTGCAATTCCTCCTTCTGTTCCCCAGGGGGCGCGGTGGCTCTCTTTTTGGGCTTCAGCTTTGGAGATTGCAGAGGAGAGAAGAGTCGCTCAGATATCACCTGATGACGTATACAGGAAACAAAAAAGAGGAATGGGTGACTGATTACAGGAAGTGGAACACCCCAGCCTCAGACATTGGAGATCATGATAATGAGGTATCAGGTCCAGGAAAAGGTTACAAAAAAACAAACAAAAAAAAAAAACACAACCACGCCACAACACATTCACATGAAGATTTCCTCTCATTTCCAACCCAAACTTATTTTAAAGTCATTGGTGCTAAAAGTAATTGTCCTTCTATGTGCTCAGCAGTTCTTTCATTACTATATTCTTACTAGCAAGCCTATTTGTTCCCGTCATTTCCCTCTACTTCCCTATTCAGAGTGGTCATGCTATTCCAGCCAAACCTTCCATTTTCTGTACTGCCACTCTCACTACATGTTTAGTTTTCCTCCAGGACAAAGCCATGCTTTGCTCGAAGTACGAGTGTTATGTGAAAGAACAAATCCCTAGCATCCCTTTAGATGTGCATGCTCCTCCCTTGCTGGGCACTGGTTATTGCAGACATTAGCTGTGCCATCTGTTCCAGAAGCACATCTGATAGAATGTAAACAAACAACTGATCAGCAAATTGCACAGCTAAAGTCTGCAGCACCCAATAGCCAGCAGGAAGGAGCATGCACATCTAAAGGGACATCAGGGACCAAAAAGATTTTTCTATTTTTTTGAATGCACGATGCTTGTTTACGCAAAAAAAATTTTACTTTCCCAGGCTGGGAATGTAAATGTCACATTGGTTGTGTTCTCAACCAAACTGTCAGAGCATCAAATGGCTGGTGTCAAACTGATCACATGTGCGGAATCATGGCAGTTTTAGATTAAACAGAGGCCAAGATGGCTGAAAACGATAGGAGGGTTTAGTTCCGCTTTAAATCAATGGGTTTAGCTCCTACGCTGCCCCTCCCTGAAATCACACAGCAGCCGGACGATTCACCATTCCTGGTGCTCTGCATTGCTGACTGGCTAGAGGGCAGTGTGGTGCACAATTCAGTGCACCGCAGCCCTTTTTAAAAAAATTTTTTGAACAAACTTTATGTAACGTGTACAAAATGTACACTTCATACACTGCAATGGTCGGGCGGCACGATGCGCTATGCTGCATTGCAGTGTGAATGGGACACATAAGAAACAACTGTTTCCTGTGTGTCCCTGTGGGGACAAACGTTTTACACTGCAATAAAACATCTGTCACCACATATAGTGTAAATTGGCCCTTAACCACTTCTGGACCGCCGCACGCCGATATACATAATTTTGTCAGGGGATATCGTTGTTATGGCAGCAGCTAGCTGCCATAACCCCGATATCCTCATGTTCGGTCAGCAGTCCGGTTTCTGATAAGAGTGGTCTCTGTGGCGGATTCGCCGCAAGATCATTTTTATCGGCGGTGGGAGATGCCTCCCCCTCCTGCCGCGCTCCGGTGCCCTCCGCCAGTTACCAGATCCGGCGGCACCGGCGGAGGCGATTGGATCTTCACCCTGGTTGGGCATGGAGACTAGTGAGGGGGAAGATGACCATAACAATGCAGGGCGCAAGCGACGTCAAAACGTCACTTCCGCCCACAGCTCTTAAAGAGCCTTTTTTTTTTTTTTTTTTTTTAAATGACATTTTTTTTTTTTTTTCATTGCATTTAAGTGTAAATTTGAGATCTGAGGTCTCATATTTAAGAGGACCTGTCATGCTTTTTTTTCTATTACAAGGGATGTTTACATTCCTTGTAATAGGAATAAAAGTGACACAATTTTTTTTTTTTTAAACAGTGTTTAAAAAAAAAAAAAAAAAAAATAAAAAAGTATAATAAATAATAAAAAAAGAAAAAAAAAAAAATTTAAAAACGTGCCCCGTCCCGCCGAGCTGGCGTGCAGAAGCGAACGCATATGTCAGTAGCGCCTGCATATGAAAACGGTGTTCAAACCACACATGTGAGGTATCGCCGCGATCGGTAAAGCAAGAGCAATAATTCTAGCCCTAGTCCTCCTCTGTAACTCAAAACATGCAACCTGTACAATTTTTTAAATGTCGCCTATGGAGATTTTTAATGGTAAAAGTTTGTCGCCATTCCACGAGCAGGCGCAATTTTGAAGCGTGACATGTTGGGTATCAATTTACTCGGTGTAACATTATCTTTCACAGTATAAAAAAAAAAAAAAATTGGGGTAACTTTACTGCTGTCTTATTTTTTAATTTTAATAAAAAAAAGTGTATTTTTTCCAAAAAAAAGTGCGCTTGTAAGACCGCTGCGCAAATACGGTGTGACAGAAAGTATTGCAACGACCGCCATTTTATTCTGTAGGGTGTTAGAAAAGAAATGTATAATGTTTGGGGGTTCTAAGTAATTTTCTAGCAAAAAAAAACAGTTTTTAACTTGTAAACAACAAATTTCAAAAAGAGGCTTGGTTCCTTAAGTGGTTAATACCCTTATGTAGTATGTCGTTCCAATTGTGTGCATACACTTACACCCCATGGGGTAATTAATCAAATACGTATCCTTTGTGAAATGCAACAGTTGGATTAAAAAAGAAAAAAAAAGAAAAAAAAAAAACACAACACGCTGTGTGGCAAAGTCAAAGGTATGAACAACCAATGCCAGTGACAAGCACTGGATGACACCCATAGGAAATCTCACCTGATCCATGGCTTGGTGAACTGGTGATGAAGGAGGAGCTCTGCTTTTATCCGATGGTCTCTTGCTCTTCTCTCCTTTCGATTTGACTGTTTTCTCCTCCAGCCTCTTCTGAGATCTTCTATGGGGCAGCCGCTCACGTACCGCCTTCTGCTCCTCTGCGGGCTGTATTAGGTGCCCGGTCTCAGCTGGCGGGGGGGAGGCTGCAGGAACGGCCGCTGGTCTTACCGCTCCCCTCTCAGGTTTTCGTTGTGTACAAGGAGGAGCCGGCCGCTGGCTGTGGACGCAGGGCAGGACGTCACATTGAAGATGCAGGTGTGGCGGGACGGTGCCAGAGATGGAATGGGGAGCTACATGCGGACTGGCCAGTGGGACGTGACTGTAACAGGCGGTGGGAGTTTGGATATGCGCTGCGAGGTGCGAGCTCTCGGCTGTCACTGGCGGGGGAACCAGGACAACCTTCTCAGAAGATTCAGCTGTCAGAAAAACCTAAAATAAAAATGATATATATATTATCTAACTAACCATGAGACATCCTCCTTCAGATTAAATCGGTCCTAACAGACTGTGCAGACTATATGGCCAACTTAAAGTTGAACACAAATGAATGCAGCTCTGTAATCATTAAATACATTTTTTTACCCGCTTACCTACCGGGCACCTTCACCCCCTTCCTGCCCAGGCCAATTTTCAGCTTTCAGCGCTGTCATGCAACGCTGTACCCAAACAAGGTTTTAATCATTTTTTTGACACAGATAGAGGTTTATTTTGTTGGTATTTAATCACCACTGGAGTTTTTTTATTCTTTGGTATACAAACAAAAAAAAGACCAGAAAAAAAAAAAGTTTCTTAGTTACTGTTATAAAATTTTGTAAATAAGTAATTTTTCTCCTGCACTGATGGGCACGGAACGAGGCTGCACTGATAAGCGCGAACGAGGCTGCATGGATGGGCGTGAATAAGGCTGCACTGATGGGCGCGAATGAGGCTGCACTGATGGAAACGGATGAGGCTGCACTGATGGGAACGGTTGAGGTTGCACTGATGGGAACGGATGAGTTTGCACTGATGGGCACGAATGAGGCTGCACTGATGGGAACGGATGAAGTTGCACTGATGGGCGCGAATGAGGCTGCACTGATGGGAACGGATGAGGTTGCACTGATGGGCGTGGATGAGGCTGCACTGATGGAAACGGATGAGGTTGCACTGATGGGAGCGGATGAGGTTGGACTGATGGGAGCGGATGAGGTTGGACCGATGGGAGCCGATGAGGATGCACTGATGGGAGCCGATGAGGATGCACTGATGGGAGCCGATGAGGATGCACTGATGAGGGTGAATGAGGCTGCAATGATGGGCGCGAATGAGGCTGCACTGATGGAAACGGATGAGGCTGCACTGATGGAAACGGATGAGGTTGCACTGATGGGAGCGGATGAGGTTGCACTGATGGGAGCGGATGAGGTTGCACTGATGGGAGCGGATGAGGTTGCACTGATGGGAGCGGATGAGGATGCACTGATGGGAGCGGATGAGGATGCACTGATGGGAGCGGATGAGGATGCACTGATGGGAGCGGATGAGGATGCACTGCTGGGAACGGATAAGGTTGCACTGATGGGCACGGATGAGGCTGCATTGATGGGCGCGGATGAGGCTGCACTGATGGGCGAGGATGAGGCTGCACTGATGAGTGAGGATGAGGCTGCACTGATGAGCGAGGATGAGGCTGCACTGATGAGCGAGGATGAGGCTGCACTGATGAGCGAGGATGAGGCTGCACTGATGAGCGAGGATGAGGCTGCACTGATGGGCGCGGATGAGACTGCACTGATAGGCGCAGATGAGGCTGCACTGATAGGCGCAGATGAGGCTGCACTGATAGGCGCAGATGAGGCTGCACTGATGGGCGCAGATGAGGCTGCACTGATGGGTGCAGATGAGGCTGCACTGATGGGCGCAGATGAGGCTGCACTGATGGGCGCAGATGAGGCTGCACTGATAATCAGGACACTGATTGTCAGTGCAGATGTCCCCACTGAGGAATGCCGCTTACCGGCTCTCTTTACATGATTTTAGCGTGAGAAGAGGAGTGCCGATAACCGGATTGGACACATCTGATCACATGGTAAAGAGCCTACATCATAGGCTCTTTACTGTGATCACCACTGATCGCTATGCACCCCCCACCCCGGGGCGCACATGCACGGCAACAATGGGAGTACATCATATGACGTCCTCCCAGAACGAGAGTGCTCCCGCTCACTTGTCGTTTCACTATACGGCGGGCGGGAAGCAGTTCATAAAAACAGTGCAAATACCTGAAACTGACCTGGAATCTGCATTTTGCAATCCCTGTAAAGTGAAGCTCAGACATGGAGAGGGAGAAGCAGCACAAGCAGCCAGTGCGGTGGGCTGCACTGCTCATGTGCCAACAGGCGTCATGCTGATAGGAAGCGAGAGCAAAGTGACATAAAGATGAGCTCCTCATGTTGCTGCTGCTCCTTTTTTCTATCCAGTCACAGGCTGGGGGTGGGACATGACTCCTGCCCACTGGGGTTGGGGCTGGAGGTGGCTCCTCCTTCTATAGCCCCTGGGTGAGAGATGAGCTCAGGCTGCTGAGCTTTGCTCAGGTTGGGCATCCCCGTGTGGTGCCAGGAGCAGAGAGCACAAAGCTACTGCTGCAGATTTGCTATGCGTGAACAGGCGGAGGGAGGACAAGTGCTGAGAGGACCGGACAAGTGCTGAGAGGACCGGACAAGTGTTGAGAGGACCGGACAAGTGTTGAGAGGACCGGACAAGTGTTGAGAGGACCGGACAAGTGTTGAGAGGACCGGACAAGTGTTGAGAGGACCGGACAAGTGTTGAGAGGACCGGACAAGTGTTGAGAGGACCGGACAAGTGTTGAGAGGACCGGACAAGTGTTGAGAGGACCGGACAAGTGTTGAGAGGACCGGACAAGTGTTGAGAGGACCGGACAAGTGTTGAGAGGACCGGACAAGTGTTGAGAGGACCGGACAAGTGTTGAGAGGACCGGACAAGTGTTGAGAGGACCGGACAAGTGTTGAGAGGACCGGACAAGTGTTGAGAGGACCGGACAAGTGTTGAGAGGACCGGACAAGTGTTGAGAGGACCGGACAAGTGTTGAGAGGACCGGACAAGTGTTGAGAGGACCGGACAAGTGTTGAGAGGACCGGACAAGTGTTGAGAGGACCGGACAAGTGTTGAGAGGGCCGGACAAGTGTTGAGAGGGCCGGACAAGTGTTGGGAGGGCCGGACAAGTGCTGAGAGGGCCGGACAAGTGCTGAGAGGGCCGGACAAGTGCTGAGAGGGCCGGACAAGTGCTGAGAGGGCCGGACAAGTGCTGAGAGGGCCGGACAAGTGCTGAGAGGGCCGGACAAGTGCTGAGAGGGCCGGACAAGTGCTGAGAGGGCCGGACAAGTGCTGAGAGGGCCGGACAAGTGCTGAGAGGACCGGACAAGTGTTGAGAGGGCCGGACAAGTGTTGAGAGGGCCGGACAAGTGTTGAGAGGGCCGGACAAGTGTTGAGAGGGTCGGACAAGTGTTGAGAGGGCCGGACAAGTGTTGAGAGGACCGGACAAGTGTTGAGAGGACCGGACAAGTGTTGAGAGGGCCGGACAAGTGTTGAGAGGGCCGGACAAGTGTTGAGAGGACCGGACAAGTGTTGAGAGGACCGGACAAGTGTTGAGAGGGCCGGACAAGTGTTGAGAGGGCCGGACAAGTGTTGAGAGGGCCGGACAAGTGTTGAGAGGGCCGGACAAGTGTTGAGAGGACCGGACAAGTGTTGAGAGGACCGGACAAGTGTTGAGAGGGCCGGACAAGTGTTGAGAGGGCCGGACAAGTGTTGAGAGGACCGGACAAGTGTTGAGAGGGCCGGACAAGTGTTGAGAGGGCCGGACAAGTGTTGAGAGGACCGGACAAGTGTTGTGAGGGCCGGACAAGTGTTGAGAGGGCCGGACAAGTGTTGAGAGGACCGGACAAGTGTTGTGAGGGCCGGACAAGTGTTGAGAGGGCCGGACAAGTGTTGAGAGGGCCGGACAAGTGTTGAGAGGACCGGACAAGTGTTGTGAGGGCCGGACAAGTGTTGAGAGGACCGGACAAGTGTTGTGAGGGCCGGACAAGTGTTGAGAGGGCCGGACAAGTGTTGAGAGGGCCGGACAAGTGTTGAGAGGGCCGGACAAGTGTTGAGAGGGCCGGACAAGTGTTGAGAGGGCCGGACAAGTGTTGAGAGGGCCGGACAAGTGTTGAGAGGGCCGGACAAGTGTTGTGAGGACCCTGTCATGTAGCCTGTGTCACCTTGTGGTGGCTTTTCTTAGGCAGCACTTTTTCTGTTACCCCAATCTGGTGTTCAGATGAGCTATTAGATACCTGCTTGGGGATCCGGACGGGTGGAGAAGGGGAGCGTTTGCGCGTGCTCAGGGGCAGAGTTCCTTCTCGGGCCTGCTCCATCTTTCTACGTAGTCGCCACTGGTATAAAATATCCTCCTCGGGAGGTACGGCAGTATGGCTCCTCACAGGCGGGACAGGTAAGGTGACAGGCACTCGTGGAACAGGTACAACAGGAGCTGTAAGAGGAAGTAGGAAGATCCTTGAATATCATTTATAACATGGACTGAGCTATGTTATACTGTCATGTATGTGGATCTTTCATTACCTCTGTCCAGTGAAGACGATCGGATCCCGCTGACATCGCTCACGGATGATCCCACCCCTTCTGAGCTCACAAGACCCTCGGAACTAAGGGACGACTCACTTGCCAGAGAAACATAAAGTAATCACTCTGGGCTCCAAAGGGCCGCTAGGTTTACATAGTTATAATGATTAGTGCACAACAATCGATCGATACTCAGTTTTCATTATCTTTATAAAGCCAATAATCTGATTGGTTACTGCGGGGCTCATTTATGATGTCACTTCCGGGTCTCCGTTGACAGTTTCCCCGCCCATCTAGGCTGGGACAGAATGTAATGCAGTGCGCTGTGCTTTGCATTACATTCAGCGGAGCACAGGGGAGACATTGGGGGGGTCCTTTAGACCCCGGATGTCTCATTAAAGAGAACCTGTCACCAAAGAAAGTTAAACAAGAGGAGCTCTTGGCTCCTTCAGAAAAAATACTGTAGCTGATGACTTTTAATAATCAGGGCACTTCCCTGTCCAGGAATTCAGCGGTGTCACCACCCGAGCTGATTTTTCAATCGGGGTGCTGCTGCCGCCATCTTGACTGAGGGAAATCAGTAGTGAAGCTTTGCGGCTTCACAGCCGGTTTCCTGCTGCGCTTTGTGAATGGGCCACCTGCAGGGAGAGGGGGGATGGGGAGGGGTGAACTGAGCCATAAGTGGGAGTGGGTACCTGTGAAAACTAGGTACCTGCTCCCCCCTCCCCCCAAAGGTGCGAGTTAAAAAAATATCTGGCTCCTAACTTTTTTTAGTTGGCTCCTAGATTCAAAGCAAATTTGTCAAACCCTGGGCTACTGAAGGTGAAAATATTCAAGAAATAGAAAAATATGCTTTTCTATCCATCAGGTATCTTGAAATGTTTAATTGAACCCTATGGTGGCGCTCACCTGTGGACGATAAGCTTTCTCGCTCGCTCCTGCAGACGAATAATATCCACATCCTCGGGACATACTTTGGAGTCATTCAGGGACCCCTCCTTCAAGAGAAAGGAAGAAGAACAAAAAGAGTCACTGTTAAGATCAAGAAGCTGATCTGCTGAGAGAATTAAAGTAGTATTCCAGCATAAACGAACGTTCCTTCTACCCTCCTAACCCCTATCAGGACTAACCTGTGTCAGAAAGATTTATATACTTAGCTATTTTCATTCCACTCTAGTCTGGTCCCTTGATCACGTGTCAGCCAGCGGCAGCTGCAGAGGAGAGGAGACAGCGCTCTAGTCTGGTCCCTTGATCACATGTCAGCCGGCGGCAGCTGCAGAGGAGAGGAGACAGAGCTTGACAGCGGCTGGTAAAGTCTGAAGCCTTGACATCATCCATAGACCCCTATGGCCCATCCAATGTCAGAGCTCCCTCCTCTCCCCTGCAGCCATCACTAACTGACACAGGGAAGCCAGATCACATGACCAGACTGGAGCGGGCTGAACATAGGTAAGTATACAAATCTTTGTTACACAGGTAAGTTAGCACAGGTATTAGGAGGGGGAGGAGACAGTTTTAAATTGGTTCTAAAGATGAAAGGTTTGTTACCTTAATGCATTCTATGCCTTGGGGCAGTGGTCTCCAAACTGTGGCCCTTTGCTTGCCTTTATCTGGCCCTTGGGGGAAAAAAATCGATTTAAATCTTGAATCGAGTTGAGAGGTCAAATCAATTCAAAACTTAAGCAAATCGATTTTTTAAAAAAATTTTTTTCACCGCGGTGGTCCTGAGGAGCTGCGGGCAGGACTTTTTAGGGGAGGCCGCGGCTCCGGCCTAGTCTGCAAGGTCGGACGCCGTGGACTAGGCTGAAGCCTCCCCTAAAAACTCCTGCCCGCAGCTCCTCAGGACCAGCGCGGTGTCCAAAAAAAAACAAAACTCGATTCGAATCGTGAATCGAGTTTTTTTTAAGAAAATCACAGCCCTACCCTTGAGGTACTTTTCCTCCTACTAATGAAAGACACTATTCCTCCCACTGACACCAACAATGGGGTACAATTCCTATTACTGATATCAACAAAGGGGGACTATTTCTCCCATTTACATTAATGATGGGGCACTATTCCTCCCACTGACACCAATGATGGGGCACTATTCCTTCCACTGACACCAATGATGGGGCACTATTCCTTCCACTGACACCAATGATGGGGCACTATTCCTTCCACTGACACCAATGATGGGGCACTATTCCTTCCACTGACACCAATGATGGGGCACTATTCCTTCCACTGACACCAATGATATTGGCTCACAAGCTAGTAAGCCAATGAGGAGAGAACGGGGGGGGGGGGGGGGGGGGGTGGGGGCCTATCCACACTCTGTGTGTAAATAGACACACACTCCTGGCTTGCTTATGGGGGCACTTGGCGGGGGGAGGAGCCAGGGCTGCCGGCAGGAGACACCAGAAGAAAAGGATCGGGGCTGCTCTGTGCAAAACCATTACACTGAGCAGGTAAGTATAACATGTTTGTTATTTATTTTTATTTTTTTTAATCATTTCCTTTAGAATGACTTGAAGGCTTGTGAGGTATAAGCTGGAATATTGGACAAAAGCCATTATAACAATCTTTCCATTCACAGACCCGGCCAGCAGAGGTCTATGGCTCAGCATTTCACAGCTAAATTAAAACTATGAAAATATCAACCTGGAGGAGCAAAAAAAAAAAAAAACACAACAATACGGCCATGTATTCACAGCAGGGGGATTGTGATTTGTGTGCAGTTATCTCTCACTACAGAATTAGAAAGTAACATTTAAAGCAGAACAAAGAATTACCGCCAGAGGAGGAGTCATATCCAAACTTTGAGGAGAAAACCCGAGAGCAGCTGAAATTCCTGCAAGAAAAAGAATCACATGAAATTTCTGTGAATGAATTTACATTTACTACTTTAATGCCGGCAGAACCAAATGAACAAATAAATAACAATACAGGGCGCACCTAAGGGACCCCCATCTAAGTATGCAGAGTGTACCGATCAGGGGGCCCCATCTGTGTATACAGGGCACACCCAGGTTGAGGGGGGCTTTCATGAATGTATACAGAGTGCACCCAGGATTAGGGGGCTCCCATCTATGTATACAGGGCGCACCCAGGATCAGGGGGCTTCCATCTGTGTATACAGGGCACACTCAGGATCAGGGGGCTCCCATCTATGTATACAGGGCACACCCAGGATTAGGGGGCTCCCATCTATGTATACAGGGCACACCCAGGATCAGGGGGCTCCCATCTGTGTATACAGGGCACACCCAGGATCAGGGGGCTCCCATCTGTGTATACAGGGCACACCCAGGATCAGGGGGCTCCCATCTGTGTATACGGGGCACACCCAGGATCAGGGGGCTTCCATCTGTGTATACGGGGCACGCCCAGGATCAGGGGGCTTCCATCTGTGTATACAGGGCACACCCAGGATCAGGGGGCTTCCATCTGTATATACAGAGTGCACCCAGGATCAGGGGGCTCCCATCTGTGTATACAGGGCGCACCCAGGATCAGGGGGCTCCCCTCTTTGTATACAGGGCACACCCAGGATCAGGGGGCCCTTATCTGTGTATACAGGGCGCACCCAGGATCAGGGGGCTCCCATCTGTGTATACAGGGCACACCCAGGATCAGGCGGCTTCCATCTGTGTATACAGGGCACACCCAGGATCAGGGGGCTTCCATCTGTGTATACAGGACACACTAATGGATCAGGGGGCTTCCATCTGTGTATACAGGACACACTAATGGATCAGGGGGCTTCCATCTGTGTATACAGGACACACTAATGGATCAGGGGGCTCCCATCTGTGTATACAGGGCACACTAATGGATCAGGGGGCTCCCATCTGTGTATACAGGACACACTAATGGATCAGGGGGCTCCCATCTGTGTATACAGGGCACACTAATGGATCAGGGGGCTCCCATCTGTGTATACAGGGCACACTAATGGATCAGGGGGCTCCCATCTGTGTATACAGGACACACTAATGGATCAGGGGGCTCCCATCTGTGTATACAGGGCACACTAATGGATCAGGGGCTCCCATCTGTGTATACAGGGCACACTAATGGATCAGGGGGCTCCCATCTGTGTATACAGGGCACACCCAGGATCAGGGGGCTCCCATCTGTGTATACGGGGCACACCCAGGATCAGGGGGCTTCCATCTGTGTATACGGGGCACGCCCAGGATCAGGGGGCTTCCATCTGTGTATACAGGACACACTAATGGATCAGGGGGCTCCCATCTGTGTATACAGGACACACTAATGGATCAGGGGGCTCCCATCTGTGTATACAGGGCACACTAATGGATCAGGGGCTCCCATCTGTGTATACAGGGTGCACCCAGGATCAGGGGGCTCCCATCTGTGTATACAGGGTGCACCCAGGATCAGGGGGCCCTTATCTGTGTATACAGGGCACACCCAGGATCAGGGGGCTCCCATCTGTGTATACAGGGTGCACCCAGGATCAGGGGGCTCCCATCTGTGTATACAGGGTGCACCCAGGATCAGGGGGCCCTTATCTGTGTATACATCGTGCACCCAGGATCAGGGGGCTCCCTTCTGTGTATACAGAGTGCACCCAGGATCAGGGGGCCCTTATCGGTGTATATAGGGTGCACCCAGGATCAGGGGACAACCATTCTAAATAAACAGAGCGCACCTAGAAATCACACCAAGGAGTGGGGGTCCCTATCTGTGTATACAGGACACACCCAGAATCAGGGGACTCCCATCTAAGTATACAGGTTGTACCTAGGATCGGGGGGTCCCTATCTTTGTATACAGGGCACACCTAGGATAGGGAATTAGGGGGGCCCTATTTGTCTGTACAGAGCACACTACGGACCGGGGGGGGGGGAATCCCATCTGTGTATACAGAGTATCCCAAGGCCCAGGGCCCCCCCTTCTGTGTATAAAGAGCGTACTCAGGATCAGGGCCCCCCAGTCACATATAAGACTTTTAGCTGAACATTAAAGGGCTATGTTCTCTGAAGAGCAATTCATGTTCAGATCGCTCCTCAGAGAGCATTAGATAGGCAGTGAGGAGGCACGGTATCTCTTCAGTCCCTTCTTTTACCCCCCAAGTACCAGACGACAGTGCTGTGACCACGCACATTGTTTGCTGTTGCAGTGGGGCACCATTCACTTGAATCAGATATGCTTAATGGGCATTGCCCCTTGCTGAGCGCCACAAGAGGTATAATTCCTGCCGCCGCCGCTGCAAAGCAAAGTATTACTACCATGGCATGTATACACCCATGGCCACTGCAGGAGCAGTTAAGGAGTGGTAAAAACACAGCTTAACTGTGGATTTTTTTTCTGCCCCCCTCTTATGGCAAGTGTAAATGAGGCCTAAAAGTGTGGGCCAGCTTCTCCCGATCCCCGCTCTAGAAGATACATTTTGAACCTGTGCCGAGGGGGTTGCTGTAAAGTCCCAGTATGTAAGTGTCACCTGAGCCTGGCCGGAACCTCTGAGCGTCCGGACTGTCAGGTGAGGTCTGCAGCCACCAGAATTCCTTCATAGCGGACTGAGGAGGAGAACGTTCCAGGCGGCTGGCGGGGCGTCCAGTTCGAAACCTCTCCATGTACCTGTAAGAATGGAAATCATAAAATATGTGAGATGGTGTGATCATGGAGGAAACAGGCGCAACCACAATAAGGAACACAAGGGGGCGCCAGTGAAGGGCAGCATCAATGGATCAATTACCATCATTAAAAGCCAAATCTAAAATCAAAAGAGCTGATCTGCATTTATATTTCTGTAAGTTTGCATTTGGCTTAAGAACCAGGCCTTTCCTGGCACTTTTGTTTACAACAGTATTTTTTGCTAGACAATTACTTAGAACCTCCAACACACACATACATATATAATTTTTTTTTATCAGAATATTATATATTTATTTATTTAAAAAAAAAAAAATTATATATATATATATATATATATATATATATATATATATATATATATATATATAATATTAAATATTTTTTTTTAATCAAAGACCCTAGAGAATAAAATGGCGACCATTGCAATTTTTTATGTCACATGGTATTTGCGCAGCAGTTTTACAAATGCAATTTTTTTGGAAAAGAAGACATTTTGATGAATTTTTATGCAAAAAAAAAAAAAAAAAAAACAATATATAACCCAATATTTTGGTAGAATTTGAAAGATGATATTATGCCGAGTAAATAGATACCCAACATATCTTGCTTTAAAGCTGTGCACGCTTGTAGAATGGCGACAAACTATGAACTACTTTAAAAATGTTCACAGGTTACTAGTTTAGCATTAGAGGAGATCTAGCACTAGAATTATTGCTCTCGATCCAACGATCGCGGTGATACCTCACATGTGTGGGGCGAACAAGGGTTATATATGTATGCATTCGCTTCTGTGCACGACCCTGGAGGGATGAGGGTGCTTTAAAGTTTCATTTTTTTCTCTTTTTTTTTTTTACACTGTCCCTATAATTTTTTTTTTCTTCTTATCACTTTTAAAATACAGGGGTTATGGCTGATATACATAGTTACATTGTAGGTGAGGCTGAAAAAACACAAGTCCATCAAGTCCAACCTATGTGTGATTATATATCAGTATTACATTACATATCCCTGTATATTGCGGTCATTCAGGTGCTTATCTAATAGTTTCTTGAAGCTATCGATGCTCCCCGCTGAGACCACCGCCTGTGGAAGGGAATTCCACATCCTTGCCGCTCTTACAGTAAAGAACCCTCTACGTAGTTTAAGGTTAAACCTCTTTTCTTCTAATTTTAATGAGCGGCCACGTGTCTTGTTAAACTCCCCTCCGCGAAAAAGTTTTCTCCCTATTGTGGGGTCACCAGTACAGTATTTGTAAATTGAAATCATATCCCCTCTCAAGCGTCTCTTCTCCAGAGAGAATAAGTTCAGTGCTCGCAACCTTTCCTCATAACTAAGATCCTCCAGACCCTTTATTAGCTTTGTTGCCCTTCTTTGTACTCGCTCCATTTCCAGTACATCCTTCCTGAGGACTGGTGCCCAGAACTGGACAGCATACTCCAGGTGCGGCCGGACCAGAGTCTTGTAAAGCGGGAGAATTATCGTTTTATCTCTGGAGTTGATCCCCTTTTTAATGCCAATATTCTGTTTGCTTTGTTAGCAGCAGCTTGGCATTGCAAGTCATTGCTGAGCCTATCATCTACTAGGACCCCCAGGTCCTTTTCCATCCTAGATCCCCCCAGAGGTTCTCCCCCCAGTCTATAGATTGCATTCATATTTTTGCCACCCAAATTCATTATTTTACATTTTTCTACATTGAACCTCATTTGCCATGTAGTCGCCCCTCCCCCATTAATTTGTTCAGGTCTTTTTGCAAGGTTTCCACATCCTGCGGAAAAGTTATTGCCCTGCTTAGCTTAGTATCGTCCGCAAATACAGAGATTGAACTGTTTATCCCATCCTCCAGGTCGTTTATAAACAAATTAAATAGGATTGGTCCCAGCACAGAACCCTGGGGAACCCCACTACCCACCCCTGACCATTCCGAGTACTCCCCATTTATCACCACCCTCTGAACTCGCCTTTGTAGCCAGTTTTCAATCCATGTACTCACCCTATGGTCCATGCCAACGGACCTTATTCTGTACAGTAAACGTTTATGGGGAACTGTGTCAAATGCTTTTGCAAAATCCAGATACACCACGTCTACGGGCCTTCCTTTATCTAGATGGCAACTCACCTCCTCATAGAAGGTTAATAGATTGGTTTGGCAAGAACGATTCTTCATGAATCCATGCTGATTACTGCTAATGATATCGTTCTCATTACTGAAATCTTGTATATAGTCCCTTATCATCCCCTCCAAGAGTTTACATACTATTGATGTTAGGCTAACTGGTCTGTAATTCCCAGGGATGTTTTTTGGGCCCTTTTTAAATATTGGTGCTACATTGGCTTTTCTCCAATCAGCTGGTACCATTCCAGTCAGTAGACTGTCTGTAAAAATTAGGAACAATGGTTTGGTAATTACTTGACTGAGTTCTTTACTTGCCACCCAGGCCAATTCTGACATTTCTCTCCTACATGTAAAAATCATCATTTTTTTGCCAAAAAATTACATAGAACCCAAAACATTTTATATTTTTTTAGCAGAGACCCTAGAGAATACAATGGCGGTCGTTGCAACTTTTTATCTCGCACGGTATTTGCGTAGCAATTTTTCAAACGTGTTTTTTTTGGGAAAAAAACTGTTTCATGCTTTAAAAAAAAAACAAAAAACAGTAAAGTTAGCCCAATTTTTTTGCATTATGTGAAAGATGATGTTACGCCGAGTAAATAGATACCTAACATGTCACGCTTCAAAATTGCACATGGCAAAATGGCGCCAAACTTTGGTACTTAAAAATCCCCATAGGCGATGATTTAAAGCCTATCTGAGCCTATCACAGTCCTCCTTGGGAATGTCAGGAGGGTACAAGACCCGGATCTCGGCGCAGACCTCATTACCTGGCTATGACTGAATCCTCATTGGTTGGCTCAGCAGATCCTCCGTGTATTCCGGCCCCCATCCTGTCCTGTTCTGGGGTCTTATTGCTCCCCTCGGAGGACGGCCAGGACTCATCGAAGGGCTCCGAAGAGTCCGAGTCTGGGAGGACAAACCTCTGTGATCCCGCCATGAAGTGAAGGTCAGGAGGACTCAGAGATTCCGAGAGGTGATGAGGAAGACGGACTGGACTGAGAACCTGGAAGGAAACATTCCGAATAAATTCCAGGCCAGAGGAAAATAAATATTTACAAGAGAAATTATTCCAACCCCCCCCCCCCCCCCACCAGGAGAGAACACAGAGCCTGCAAAGGGGGTTCCTTTCCATCTGATTGGATATTATGTACAATACACATCGCCCATCTGCTATTCTCTCCTGAAGGACGGAGCCATCCTTGTTCTGGCATCAGCCAGGGTCACCATCCTTGTCCTGGACTGAGCTGATACAGTCATGTAAATCCTGGTGTCTGGGCAATTACTGGCTGTGTTCACAAATGTCTGACACAGATCAGCCCCTGCTGCAGCATCTCATCCTTTGACTTACTACAAAGTTACAATGTACAGTCTGATCACTGGGGGAGGAAAGGCTGAGGACATTCTTCCTCCTGCCTGCTGCAAATTTACATCGTATAGTCTGATCACTGGGGGAGGGGAGACTGAGGAAAGGCTTCCTCCTCCTTCTACAAAGTTACAATGTACAATCAGATCACTGGGGGAGGGGAGACTGAGGAAAGGCTTCCTCCTCCTTCTACAAAGTTACAATGTACAGCCTGATCGCTGGGGGAGGGGAGCCTAAAGAAATGAGACAAGGTTACAACGTACAGTCTGCTCACTGAGGGAGAAGAGACTGAGGAAATGCTTCCTCCTGCCTGCAGCAGACTGATGACATCATCTCAGTGGAGGCAACGTCACAAAGGTATCACGTCATCCTGTAGGGTCAGTAAATTGCACTCACCATTTTTTTCTGCTCCTTAGAAAGTATTTGGGGCTGAGATGGGCGATAGTGGGTTCTGCCGCTCACCGGGGGAGGGAAGGGATTCCCCTGATTGGAGAATACTGCCACGCTGCAAATATAGAGAGAGGAGAGAAGGACATGATAGGCCGGCGATGAACAATCCAGAGATACACAGGAAGATCTCTCACTGACCAATCATCAATAACTCCACCCAACCATCACCGGAGCCCTCCCATGTACATAAGTATCATAGGCTCCTCCCATGTACATAAGTATCATAGGCTCCTCCCATGTACACAAGTATCACAGGCTCCTCCCATGTACATAAGTATCACAGACTCCTCCCATGTACAGAATTATCACAGGCTCCTCCCATGTACATAAGTATCACAGGCTCCTCCCATGTACACAAGTATCACAGGCTCCTCCCATGTACACAAGTATCACAGGCTCCTCCCATGTACACAAGTATCACAGGCTCCTCCCATGTACATAAGTATCACAGGCTCCTCCCATGTACATAAGTATCACAGGCTCCTCCCATGTACATAAGTATCACAGGCTCCTCCCATGTACAGAATTATCACAGGCTCCTCCCATGTACATAAGTATCACAGGCTCCTCCCATGTACACAAGTATCACAGGCTCCTCCCATGTACACAAGTATCACAGGCTCCTCCCATGTACATAAGTATCACAGGCTCCTCCCATGTACATAAGTATCACAGGCTCCTCCCATGTACATAAGTATCACAGGCTCCTCCCATGTACAGATTTATCACAGGCTCCTCCCATGTACATAAGTATCACAGGCTCCTCCCATGTACACAAGTATCACAGGCTCCTCCCATGTACACAAGTATCACAGGCTCCTCCCATGTACACAAGTATCACAGGCTCCTCCCATGTACATAAGTATCACAGACTCCTCCCATGTACATAAGTATCACAGGCTCCTCCCATGTACAGAAGTATCACAGACTCCTCCCATGTACAGAAGTATCACAGACTCCTCCCATGTACATAAGTATCACAGGCTCCTCCCATGTACAAAAGTATCACAGACTCCTCCCATGTACAAAAGTATCACAGACTCCTCCCATGTACAAAAGTATCACAGACTCCTCCCATGTACATAAGTATCACAGGCTCCTCCCATGTACATAAGTATCACAGGCTCCTCCCATGTACAAAAGTATCACAGACTCCTCCCATGTACAAAAGTATCACAGGCTCCTCCCATGTACATAAGTATCACAGGCTCCTCCCATGTACATAAGTATCACAGGCTCCTCCCATGTACAAAAGTATCACAGACTCCTCCCATGTACATAAGTATCACAGGCTCCTCCCATGTACAAAAGTATCACAGGCTCCTCCCATGTACATAAGTATCACAGACTCCTCCCATGTACAAAAGTATCACAGCCTTTACCATGACACTCAGAATTGAGCTCAGGTACCTCCTGTTTCCACTGATCATCCTTCAGATGTTTCTACAACTTGATTTGGGGTCCACCTCTGGTAAATTCAGGTGATTGGACATGATTTGGAAAGGCACACACCTCTCTATAGAAGGTCCCCCAGGTAACAGTGCATGTCAGAGCACAAACCAAGCCATGAAGTCCAAGGAATTGTCTGTAGACCTCCGAGACAGGATTGTATGGGGGTGCAGATCTGGCCTCTCTACCATACAGACCTGATTGGTGGAGTGCTGCAGAGATGGTTGTTCTTCTGGAAGGTTCTCCTCTCTTCACAGAGAAACACTGGAGCTCTGTCAGAGTGACCATCGGGTTCTTGGTCACCTCCCTGACTAAGGCCCTTCTCCCCGATCGCTCAGTTTGGCCGGGCGGCCCGCTCTAGGAAGAGTCCTGGTGGTTCCAAACTTCTTCCATTTACAGATGATGGAGGTCACTGTGCTCATTGGGACCTTCAATGCTGCAGACATTTTTCTGTACCCTTCCCCAGATCTGCACCTCCATACAATCCTGTCTCTGAGGTCTACAGACAATTCCTTGGACTTCATGGCTTGGTTTGTGCTCTGACATGCACTGTTACCTGTGGGACCTTCTATAGACAGGTGTGTGCCTTTCCAAATCATGTCCAATCAACTGAATTTACCAGAAGTGGGCTCCAATCAAGTTGTAGAAACATCTCAAGGATGATCGATGGAAACAGGAGGCACCTGAGCTCAATTCTGAGTGTCATGGCAAATGCTGTGATACTTATGTACATGGGAGGAGCCTGTGATACTTATGTACATGGGAAGAGCCTGTGATACTTATGTACATGGGAGGAGCCTGTGATACTTATGTACATGGGAGGAGCCTGTGATACTTATGTACATGGGAGGAGCCTGTGATACTTATGTACATGGGAGGAGCCTGTGATACTTATGTACATGGGAGGAGCCTGTGATACTTATGTACATGGGAGGAGCCTGTGATACTTATGTACATCCATTTTGGAATAAGGCTGTAACATAACAAAATATGGAGAAAGTGAAGCACTGTAATTACTTTCCAGATGCACCGTACCTGCTCTGTGTAATGGTTTTGCACAGAGCAGCCCTGATCCTCCTCTTCTCGGGTCCCCCACCAGTGCTTCTGGCTCCCCCCCCCCCGCTGAGTGCCCCCAGAGCAAGCTGGGGGACATTCATGTGTGCTCACTCCCGAGTTGCCTCATAAGACACACAGAGTGTGGCTTGGCTCCACCCCCCCCCAGGCTGTGATTGACAGCAACGGGAGCCAATGGTTGTGTCCCAGCCAAGGAGAAGGAAGAGATCCAGGAGAGCTGCTGCTTTTGTGCACATTGCTGGATCAAGATGGTGTTCAGCTAAGTATAAGGGGGAAGGGTGAAGAGGGATAAGGGTGAAGAGGGATAAGGGTGAAGAGGGATAAGGGTGAAGAGGGATAAGGGTGAAGAGGGATAAGGGTGAAGAGGTGTGGGGGAACAGGGAAGGGGAAAGGGTGAAGCGGAAGAGGGAAGGGGTGAAGAGGTGAGGGTGAAGAGGTGAGGGTGAAGGGGTAAGGGTGAAGAGGGATAAGGGTGAAGGGGTAAGGGTGAAGGGGTAAAAGGGGAGGGGGGAGCTGGAAAGCCAGTGTACAACCACTTTAAGGAATACTAGTCCCACCTGAAGAAGTCACAGGTGCTGCCATTGGTGTGGTAAATTGCTTACAGAACCCGGGCACACATGAACTGTACGCAGCCTTGGCCGAGTTCATGCAACTTTTAATTCACAGGCTGTGAACAGCTGCACAACCCCTCCCCTCCCCCTCCCCGGAGTGATGATAGAATTCCAGCACATACAACATTCATCCAAACAAAGTGACAAGGTAAAGCGTCTCTCCTTCATGAATAGATGAGGATTAGAATCCATCAGACAATGTGGAGGAAACACATCCAGCCTGGAAAATGTCGTATCGATGACTGCGGCCCGCAGCGCCGTGCCATGAATTATACAGGAGGGGAGACTCGGGTTCCAGTATAACCACAGAGTGCGCTTTCTTCTCACAGACACAGGGGGGCGCCAAGGAGGAGAAGGAGGAGGAAGGATAAAAGACAGGAGACGCCCACAATACAGACAGGAAAGGGAATCTGTCCATTTACACATCAGTGACAGGTTCTCTTCATAGAACCCCCATCAAATATCTTCATTGATTTAGGCCAATATGTATTCTGCTACATGATTTTGGTAAAAAAAAAAAAAAAAAAATCATAATAATTGTAAAATGATTGGTTTGCGCAAAAGTTATCGCCTCTTCAAACTATGGAATATATCCTGGTATTTTTATTATTTTATACTAGTAATGGTGGAGATCAGCGACTTTTAGCGGGGCTGCGATATTGCGACGGACAGTCTGATACTTTTTTGGGGGGACCACTGACACGAATACAGTGATCAGTGCTAAAAATATGCACTGTCACTGTACTAATGACACTGGCTGGGAAGGGGGTTACATCAGGGGCGGTTAAAGGGGTTGTAAACCCTCAAGATTTTTCACCTTAAAGCGGAGTTCCGCTTAAAAAAAAAAAAAAAATTAAAAGTCAGCAGCTACAAATACTGCAGCTGCTGACTTTTAAAATATGAACAATTATCTGTCCCAGGGTCCGGCAATGCAGGGGGAACGAAGCCCCGCTCGTCTCCCCCTGTTCTCGGCGGCGCCGGCATTGTAACTGTGGGCACCCTGGCTGTGGCTTCACAGCCGGGCACCCACTGCGCATGCGCGAGCCGTGACTGGCCACGCAGTCATCTGGGACCTGTGACGTGTCCCCTATGATTCCCGAGAGGAAGGGGGGGGGGGGTGAACTTCCTCCCAGTGCCGAGGGTCTGCCAGAAGGAAGTGGGAGCTGAAAAGAGGGTATCCGCCCCGCCCCCCCCCTCCAAAAAAATGACATGCCAAATGTGGCATGTCAGGGGGTCACCTTCTCTTAAACCGGAAGTTGAATTTCATTTTTGGGTGGAACTCCACTTTAATACATTCTATTAGGGTGAAAAACCTTCTTTAGTGCAGAAGCCCCCCCCCCCCCCCCCTACTTACCTGAGCCCGATCGTTCCAGCAATGGAGATGAGCACAGCAGCTCCAGCCACTGTCTCGGGTCCTCATTGGACAGATTGATAGCAGCAGGAGCCATTGGCTCCCCCTGCTGTCAATCAAGTCCAGTGATCCGGAGGTGGGGGGGGCGCAAGTCTAGCTGTCTGTGTCAATGGATGGAGGAGGAGGCGCTCCGCTGGGGGACCCCAGAAGAGGATTGGGGCCACTCTGTGCAAGAAGGTAAGTATGATATGTTTGTTATTTATTTTTTAAACAAACCTTTACAACCCCTTTAAATGTGTGCCTAGCCGGTGTTTATGTGTGATGTGTTTGTGGCTTTTACTAAGGGAAGTGCTTTGCAGAGAAACAAAAACCGCCACATCCCCGCTGACAGGGCGGAGCTTCGTCTTGTTTGCATATGTAGAGCTCCGCCCAGCCTCTCCTCCCGATGATCGGCGGATGTCGGCGGTCATCCATTGTCTGGTATCCGCTGATCGGCTTCTGACGTGACCAATCACAGCAGAAACAGCGCCCCCTAGGTGGAAGTGTAGGATCACATTGTGTGTGTGTGTGTATACACACACACACACACACACAATTCTGCACAGAACAGCCGCCCCGTAGCAGTAGATCTGTTATGGGGCGGTCAGCAAGTGCTTAAAGAACATCGATTGTAATCAGGCTGTGATGGGGAACGTTCGGCTCTCAGGGACACACCTGCTTTTCATGGTCTGTATTTCAGTGACAGGGAAGCCGGAATCTCTCTTCTCTGTTCCTCCCAAAAAAGGATCAAATCCTAAAAGAAAAGTAACAAATGAAGACAAAAATAAAATCTTCATATTCACTGATCTCATCAAGTATTATTTATTATGTATTATTTATAATATTTTTATTATTGTTTTTATCAAGTATTTATAGTATGTATTTATAATAATTATTATTTAATATTATTATGTATTTATTTTATTATTATGTATTTATATTATGCATTACATGTGTTTATATTAAGTATTATTATTGTTGCTGTTGTTGTTATGAATTTATATTATGTATTATTATTACTTATATTATGTATTTATGTTAGGTATTTATATGAAGTGTTATGTATTTATACTAGGTATTATTATTATTAATTTTATTATGTATTTATATTAAGTATTATTATTTATTATGTATTATTTATAATATTATTATTATTATTGTTGTTTTTATCAAGAATTTATAGTATGTATTACATGTATTTATAGTAAGTATTATTATGTATTTATTTTATGTATTGTTATGTATTTATATTATTGTTAATATGTATTTATATTAAGTATTATATGTGTTTATATTAAGTATTATTATTATTGTTGTTGTGTATTTATATTATGTATTATGATTATTACTTATATTATGTATTATTATTATTAAGTATTTATGTTAGGTATTTATGTGAAGTGTTATTATGTATTTATATTATTGTTATTATGTATTTATACTAGGTATTATTATTATTGATTTCATTATGCATTTATATTAAGTCATATTATTTTTTATGTATTATTTATAATATTATTATTATTGTTTTTATCAAGAAGGTATAGTATGTATTACATGTATTTATAGTAAGTATTATTATGTATTTATTTTATGTATTGTTATGTATTTATATTATTGTTATTATGTATTTATAGTATGCATTACGTGTTTATATTATGTATTATTATTACTTATGTTTTAATATTATTATGCCCCGTACACACGGTCGGATTTTCCGACGGAAAATGTGTGATAGGACCTTGTTGTCGGAAATTCCGACCGTGTGTAGGCTCCATCACACTTTTTCCTTCGGATTTTCCGACACACAAAGTTTGAGAGCAGGATATTAAATTTTCCGACAACAAAATCCGTTGTCGGAAATTCCGATCGTGTGTACACAAATCCGATGCACAAAGTGCCACGCATGCTCCGAATAAATAAAGAGATGAAAGCTATTGGCCACTGCCCCGTTTATAGTCCCGACGTACGTGTTTTACGTCACCGCGTTCAGAATGATCGGATTTTCCAACAACTTTGTGTGACCGTGTGTATGCAAGACAAGTTTGAGCCAACATCCGTCGGGAAAAATCCTAGGATTTTGTTGTCGGAATGTCCGATCAATGTCCGACCGTGTGTACGGGGCATTATTCATATGTATTTATGTTAGGTATTTATAAGAAGTGTTATTATGTATTTATACTAGGTATTATTATTATCAATTTTATTATGTATTTTTGTTAAGTATTATTATTATGTATTATTTATAATATTATTATTATTATTGTTTTTATCAAGAATTTATAGTAAGTATTATTATGTATTTATATTATTGTTATTATGTATTTAAATTATGTATTACGTGTTTATATTAAGTATTATTATTGTTATGTATTTATATGGAATATTATTATTACTTATATTATGTATTATTATTATTGCTTTTATTATGTATTTATATGAAGTATTTTTATTATGTATTATTTATAATATTAGTTTTTATCATGTATTTATAGGTATGTATACATGTGTTTATAGTATTATTATGTATTTATATTATGTACTATTATTATTTATTAGAAAGCAATAAAATCATACAGAGAAGATATCAGGGAATTAGTGGAGGATCTCCTGTATACGGGTCGGGGTATATAAGTTGGTATGTTGTTAGTTAGAGGTGGAAAATCTCTATAATTTGGACACAGACAGCTTGTTATTAGGGTGGGTAATGATTAGAACACTGTGTGTCTCTTCCTGTCCCTTCCCGGTGACAACCACTTCCCTTATTTCTCATACGGGTGTCATCGAGACAGGAAGCGGTGATAAATCTCTGAGACGGGGACACATTGCTATTAGAGTGGGTCAGGGTTAGAACCCGGTCTGTGTCTTCGTGTTCCGGGGACAGCCGCTTCCTTTATTTCTGGTACAGTTGTCACCGAGACAGGAAGCGTTGGGAAATCTCTCCGATGGGGACACGTTATCAGAGGTGGGTGAAGGTCTTCCTGTCTGAGTGCCTTTATTTCCTGTATGGGTGTCACCGGGACAGGAAGTGAGGGGTAATCTCTCTTATGGGGTCACAGCCAGAAATGTTACCTCTTCCTCCTCTAAAAACAGGACTGACCCTCCCCCTCTCTATATATATTCTGATCTATCCCGGATAAGACATCATCATACATTACAGAACACCCAGGCAGGGAGCAGGATCGGCCCATCCCCCATTACCGGTGTCGGTGTCCCCGGTGCACTTCTCGTACTTCCCGCTCCCTCCGCCGCCCGTCTCCAGGCAACCGCCGTCCCGCACTGCACTCCGGGTAACCCCGCCCCTTTCATTCTACCCCCTAAGGAACCCCGCCCCTTCCACGATACACTTGAATAGCCCCGCCCTTTCCATTCTGCCCCGTCCCCCCTCCAGAGTAACCACGCCCCGTTCCAATCTACACCTTGAAGACCCAACGTCATCACGCACAGCGCCCCCTGCTACCGACAGTGATTGGCCGGAGGGAGGTGACTGACGCGAAGATGGGCCAATAGCTACGCCCTGAGTAGCTAGGCGATCCAATGAGGAAGAGCGGGGCGGAGACAGAAGAGGAGCGGGTTTTGAGGTGAGTTGAACACGGGCGGCGGAGCCCGGGGTGTGGAGAAGGGAGGGGGAGGGGAACACCGGGGGTCATAGTAACAACCACCACACAGGGGACCCCCGTCTATAATCTAACACCTCCAGGAGCCTCTGTTATCTCACCTCTCCTGTGTGCAGCCTGAGGGGTGAGACTCCGTTTTTTTGGGGCGGGCAGTGTGTCACAGCCCCGCCTCCTGACACTGACTTAGCTCCTCCCCCCCCAGGGCCTGAAACATGAGACTGTCAGAGCTGTGTACAGAGGCAGCACAGGCTGTGTGTGTGTCTCCCCTCCACTGGAAGTCTGATTTCAGGTTTCAGTTGGTGTGGGACACACAGCGATGTCACTTCCTGTTATGAGGTGACAACTCCTTGTCCCCGTCCCCCAAATGTCTTCCTGTGTTGTCACCTTCTGATGGAGAGCACTTCCCGGCCCTTCATGATACGTGTGTGTGTATATATATGGTATCGGGGTGTGCGGACGTCTCCCCGGACACTGTATACGATCAGGAGCTTCCCAGCCAATCACAGCGTTCCTCTGATCGAGAAGCCCGCCTCCTGCCATCAAAGTGCCCCTCACCCTGAAAAACAGCGATTTGTACCTGACTCCGCCCCCCCGGGTATTCCCTGCCCAGCGGTCCTCTGTATACACACCTTAACCCTAGACCCTAACCCTATTTCTTTACCTTAACCGTAACCCTAGTCCTTAAACCTAGTCTATAACCCTAGTCCTTGACCCTAATCCTAGATCTTAACCTTACTCTACTCCTTGACCCTAACCCTAGTCCTTAACCCTAGACCCTGACCCTAACCTTAGATCTTAACCCTAGACCCTAACCCTAGTCCTTAACCCTAACCCTAGATCTTAACCTTACTCTACTCCTTGACCCTAGACCCTAACCCTTAACCCTAACCCTAGTCCTCAATCCTAGATCTAAACCCTAGACCTTGACCCTAACCCTAGTCCTTAACCCTAGACTTTGACCCTAACCCTAGATCCTAACCCTAGTCATTAACCCTAGACCTTGACCCAAACCCTAGTCCTTAACCCTAGACCTTGACCCTAACCCTAGTCCTTAACCCTAGACCTTGACCCTAACCCTAGTCCTTAACCCTAACCCTAGATCTTAACCTTACTCTACTCCTTGACCCTAGACCCTAACCCTAGTCCTTAACCCTAACCCTAGTCCTCAATCCTAGTCCTTAACCCTAACCCTAGATCTAAACCCTAGTCCTTAACCCTAACCCTAGACCTTGACCCTAACCCTAGATTTTAACCCTAGACCTTGACCCAAACCCTAGTCCTTAACCCTAGACCTTGACCCAAACCCTAGTCCTTAACCCTAGACCTTGACCCTAACCCTAGACCTTGACCCAAACCCTAGTCCTTAACCCTAGTCCTTAACCCTAACCCTAGACCCTGACCCTAACCTTAGATCTTAACCCTAGACCTTGACCCTAACCCTAGTCCTTAACCCTAACCCTAGATCTTAACCTTACTCTACTCCTTAACCCTAGACCCTAACCCTAGTCCTTAACCCTAACCCTAGTCCGCAATCCTAGTCCTTAACCCTAACCCTAGATCTAAACCCTAGACCTTGACCCTAACCCTAGTCCTTAACCCTAGATCCTAACCCTAGTCCTTAACCCTAGACCTTGACCCAAACCCTAGTCGTTAACCCTAACCCTAGACCTTGACCCTAACCCTAGATCTTAACCCTAGTCCTTAATCCTAGACCTTGACCCTAACCCTAGTCCTTAACCCTAACCCTAGATCTTAACCTTACTCTACTCCTTGACCCTAGACCCTAACCCTAGTCCTTAACCCTAACCCTAGATCTTAACCCTAGACCTTGACTCTAACCCTAGTCCTTAACCCTAGACCTTGACCCTAACCCTAGTCCTTAACCCTAGCCCTAGTCCTTAGCCCTAGTCCTTAACCCTAGTCCTTAACCCTAGACCTTGACCCTAACCCTAGTCCTTAACCCTAACCCTAGTCCTTAACCCTAACCCTAGTCCTTAACCATAGACCTTGACCCTAACCCTAGATCTTAACCCTAGTCCTTAACCCTAACCCTAGTCCTTAACCCTAACCCTAGATCTAAACCCTAGTCCTTGACCCTAACCCTAGTCCTTAACCCTAACCCTAGTCCTTAACCCTAACCCTAGTCCTTAACCCTAACACTAGACCTTGACCCTAACCCTAGTCCTTAACCCTAACCCTAGTCCTTAACCCTAGTCCTTAACCCTAGTCCTTGACCCTAACCCTAGTCCTTAACCTTAACCCTAGATCTTAACCCTAGTCCTTGACCCTAACCCTAGATCTTAACCCTAGTCCTTAAACCTAGACCTTGACCCTAACACTAGTCCTTAACCCTAACCCTAGATCTTAACCCTAGTCCTTAAACCTAACCCTAGTCCTTGACCCTATCCCTAGACCTTAACTCTAGTCCTTAACCCTAAACCTTAACCTTAGATCTTAACCCTGGTCCTTGACCTTAACCCTAGTCCTTAACTTTAACTACTTAGATGCTACTTGAATGCCAGAGAGCGTAAAGTTGCACTCCATGAACAGAACTGTCATATCTTCCTATTAGCCAAAAAAAGGCAAAAAATTGATTAAAAACACAACACTTGCGTTTTTTTGGTGCAGGTCCATTGAAGTCTATTACACACAAAATGCAATCTGCTATGGGGAGAAAAAAGTCCCTGACCCTTTTCTAAAAAACGAATTAGCTTAAAACACACAGATGTGAATTGGATCCATAGGAAACCATGTTAAATGGAAGAACGGATAGGTGTAAACCTCGGGTAAAATCTCACATTGTATATCTGTGTACAGAGGAGGGACGCTGACGTCTGATCTGTCTTACAGGTGACACCGATCCTTCCAGGAGGAATTGTTCAGACGTGTCACCCGGCGAGGCTCCGCCCTGTGACCGCCATGTCGCTCACAAAGGTGAAGGTGGAGAAAACAGGTGAGGAGGATGTGTGGGCTGTGGGTTTGGCGGGGGCTACAGGATTTTTATCTGGGGGATGGGGGGGCTGTACAATTTTTATCTGGGGGGGCTGTGAGATTTTTCTTTGGGTTGGCACAGGCTAAATCAGGGGGTGTACAGTTGTGAGAGCTAAAGGGGTTAAAGGCATAGTTCACCTTTACCAAAAAAACACCCTACGCAGGTAAGTGGTGTCTGTAGATAAAAACAAACTGGACAGCTTTGACCATAGTAATGAGTAATGCCCTTGCTATAGGTGTAGGCCATTTACGTAGCTCATGAAGCCTGACAGAAAAACTCCCAGAGATGTCATCATCCCGTCCTGCCATGTTGCTAAGACACTTCCAGCTGTCGCTGCTCACCTCCAACATCACAGGAGCGAGCTCTCAAATGCTGAGCTCAGAGATACTGCAACAGGGAAGAGATTACAAAGGTGAACAATAAAAGCTGGAAGTGCCTTGTTGCTAGGACGTTGCTAAGACACTTCCAGCTGTTACTGTTCACCTTCACCAATCACAGGAGTGAGCTCTTTGTCTCATTCAAACCCTCTCACACGCACTTTGTCTCCCCGGTTGCAGTATCTCTGAGCTCAGCATTTGAGAGCTCGCTCCTGTGATGCTGTAGGTGAGCACCAACAGCTGGAAGTGTCTTAGCAACATCCTAGCAACAAGGCAGGACGGATTTTTTTTTTTTTTCAGTCAGGCCTCATGAGGCGCATAAATGGCCTACACCAATAACAAGAGCGTTATTCAGATATGGTCAGAGCTGCACAGCTTGTGTTTTTTTTTTTTTTATCTACAGACACCACTTACTTGTGTACGGTATTTTATGATAAAGGTGAACTATGCCTTTGCCCACTTCTCTACCGTACTACAGCCGAAAGAGAGTTCCAATTCTGGGAGGGACTCTATGGACGTCCTCCTGTGTGCCCCCCCCCCCCGGGGCACGCATCGGGTGCACTCTGTGACCGCTGTGTCCTTTGGACACAGCTGATCACAGATCGCTGTAAAGGGCCAATCACAGCTGGTCACAGATTGCTGTAAAGGGCCAATCACAGCTGGTCACAGATTGCTGTAAAGGGCCAATCACAGCTGGTCACAGATTGCTGTAAAGGGCCAATCACAGCTGGTCACAGATTGCTGTAAAGGGCCAATCACAGCTGGTCACAGATTGCTGTAAAGGGCCAATCACAGCTGGTGACAGATCGCTGTAAAGGGCCAATCACAGCTGGTCACAGATCGCTGTAAAGGGCCAATCACAGCTGGTCACAGATTGCTGTAAAGGGCCAATCACAGCTGGTCACATATCGCTGTAAAAGGCCAATCACAGCTGGTCACATATCGCTGTAAAGGGCCAATCACAGCTGGTCACAGATCGCTGTAAAGGGCCAATCACAGCTGGTCACATGCAAACAGACTTGCCGGTTATCGGCATTCCTTTCCTCACACGCTGTCTCTGTGAACAAAGGAGAGCCGGTAGCCGCCAAAGCTGGCAGGGCACAGTGAGTACATTCTTTACACTGATCATCAGTGCAGCTTACCAATGTCCATCAGTGCAACATATCAGTGCCACCTCATCAGCGCCCATCAGTGCAGCATATCAGTGCCACCAAATCAATGCAGTGTATCAGTGCCACCTCATCAGCGCAGTGTATCAGTGCCACCGCATCAGCGCCCATCGGTTTAGCGTATTGGTGCCACCTCATCAGCGCCCATCAGTGCAGCGTATCAGTCCTGCCTCATCAGCGCCCATCAGTGCCACCTCATTAGCGCAGCTTATCAGTGCAGCCTCATTGGCGCCCATCAATGCAGCTTATCAGTGCAGCCTCATCAACACCCATCAGTGCAGCTTATTAGTGCCACCTCATCAGTGCCACCGCATCAGCGCCCATCAGTGCAGTGTATCGGTGCCACCGCATCAGCGCCCATCCATTTAGCGTATCAGCGCCAATCAGTGCAGCTTATTAGTGCCACCTCATTAGTGCAGCCTTATCAGCGCACCTCAGTGCCACCTCATCAGCAGCCATCAGTGAAGAAGAAAAATTACTTATTATCAAAACGTTATAACTGAAACTAAGAACAACGTAAAATACCATGACACACGTTGTATTAACTCACTCTTGCGTCTTTGCTGTATGGTGACACTTTTGTATTTGCTATGTTTCTGTTGCATATTTGTTTTTACTCCCTGATATTCTCAATAAAAATAGTTTGTGGGAAAAAAAAAAAGAAAAACGTTAAAAAAAAAAAAACTCTCTTTTTTCGTTTGTTTAGCAAAAAAGGAAAACACCCCGGTAGTGATTAAATACCAGTAAAAGAAAGCTCTATCTGTCTCAAAAAAATGCTAAAAATGTATTTTGGGTACAGAGTTGCGTGACCGCGCTGAAAGTTGACCTGGGCAGGAAGGGGGTGAAAGTGGCGGGTTATGAAGTGGTTACATAAACACTGATGATGGGCACATTGGGCTCTATTCACATTCGCGCGTCTCCTAAGTCACACAATTTTGCAGTGCGACTTTGATCCGACTTTACCACAGTCACACCAATAGTCGCCCCCAAAGTAGCGCAGGCACCTTTTCAAAATCGCAGCGACTCTGTCACACCGATTTATACGGGTGCCATTGACAAGAATGGGCTGCGACTTGCCGTGCGACTTTGTGTAAAGTCGCATGACAAGTAGCACAAGTGTGAATGGAGCCTACATTGACTACAGCCAGCAAGATCACCTTACATAACACGGTGAGGATCGGTTCTCAGCCCGTCGGGCGATGCCTCCTATTTTCATGTTCTTGCGGAGCCACAGCAGCCGAAGAATCAAAAGAACCCGACTCACTTCGGGGTGTGTCAGATATCTGAGGACCCCTCCCCCCACTGGTGACCCTGTACAGTGGACCTGTGTTGTATTCTATGCAGTAATAATGTAACCGGCATGAATTGTGAGATTCTTACGTGTCTTTGTTTTCGGTCAGATTTGGAGGCAGCCAACGCCCGGAACCGGCTGGAAGCCATCCTGCAGGGTCTCCTGGATAGGAATGAGGCCGACAGGTCAGTCACCGTCCTCTGATCACTCATTCTGCTTCTATATGGAGAATTCACAGTGTCTGTCAGTCGGTGGATTCTCATAGAGGAACCTTATCTAGAAAAAGGGGCGGGGCATTGTGGAAGGGGTGGTGCTTCTTACTTAAAGTCAATGTATTGCAGGAAATGCAGCAGGAGCTCTAAGACGTGTACTCCTAAATTGTCAATTATATAAAAAAAATAAAAAGACTTGTACTCTTCTCCCCATCAGAGCAAAAGTGTCAAGTTGTAAGGCCCCCACAAAGGCTGTCCTATCTCCTGCCTGAACTCATAGCTGATGGCAGACTGTAAGGTCCCATAGAAGATGACTTATCTCCTACTTTAACTCATAGCTGATGGCAGACTGTAAGGCCCTACAAAGGCTGTCCTATCTTCTGCCTGAGTTCATAGCTGATGGCAGACTGTAAGGCCCCCACAAAGGCTGTCCTATCTCCTGCCTGAACTCATAGCTGATGGCAGACTGTAAGGCCCCCACAAAGGCTGTCCTATCTCCTGCCTGAACTCATAGCTGATGGCAGACTGTAAGGCCCCCACAAAGGCTGTCCTATCTCCTGCCTGAACTCATAGCTGAAGGCAGACTGTAAGGCCCCCACAAAGGCTGTCCTATCTCCTGCCTGAACTCATAGCTGATGGCAGACTGTAAGGCCCCCACAAAGGCTGTCCTATCTCCTGCCTGAACTCATAGCTGATGGCAGACTGTAAGGCCCCCACAAAGGCTGTCCTATCTCCTGCCTGAACTCATAGCTGAAGGCAGACTGTAAGGCCCCCACAAAGGCTGTCCTATCTCCTGCCTGAACTCATAGCTGAAGGCAGACTGTAAGGCCCCCACAAAGGCTGTCCTATCTCCTGCCTGAACTCATAGCTGATGGCAGACTGTAAGGCCCCCACAAAGGCTGTCCTATCTCCCTCCTGAACTCATATCTGATGACAGATTGTAAGGCCCCATAGAAGATGACCTATCTCCTGCCTGAGCTCATAGCTGATGATAGGTCATCTTCTATGGGACCTTACAGTCTGCCATCAGCTATGAGTTCTGGCAGGAGATAGGTCATCTTCTATGGGGCCTTACAATCTATCTCCTGCCTGAGATCATAGCTGACATATTACATACATTAAATATTTTATTAGCTACAGTGTATGGAAAGCACCATTTCCTGCTGGTCAAGGTGTTTCCACCTCTGGCGTTTTATAAGATCTGATGGTCCTGGTGGGTATAATCACACAGTGCCCATTTTATTGGGGGGGGGGGAGGGGGGGTAGTAGGGGATCTCTTGATCCTAATGGATATAATCAGTGCCCATCTTATTTCTGTTATTATTGGAAGCTCTTGGCTGATCATTGTCCTCTGTGTATTGTGTGTGTCACCCGCTTAGATTGTAAGCTCTAATGAGCAGGGCTCTCTGATTCCTCCTGTATTGTAATTGTACTGTCTGCCCTCATGTTGTAAAGCGCTGCGTAAACTGTCGGCACTATACAGTATAAATCCTGTATAATAATAATATAACTCTGTGTCTGGTTTCTCTAGGGAACAGATGGAGGATGATGGCGGAAAGGCCTCGGCAGACCCCCATAGCAAGTAAGAGAGGTTGGGGAGAGAAGAGGGCGGTGTGGACACATTAGATGTTTATTAGAATGATAAATATATGTGGTATATAAATAATGGCACTGATTGGAAGCACTGATAGGTGGCATTGGTTGGCACTGATTAGCAGCACTGGACATTGGCAGCAATGATGGGCACTGAATTACACTGATTGGCACTGACAGGTGGTACTGATTGGCACTGACAGGTAGCACTAGCACTGAGAGGTGGAACTGGCACTGACAGGTGGCACTGATTGGCACTGACTGGTTGGCACTGACAGGTGGCACTGGTTGGAAGCACATACAGAGGAGAGGGGGGGGGTATCACATTGAGCAGATATTGGGGCTTGTGAGAGCCGCTCAGAGTGTGACACTGTCATTGTATTGTAATTACATGCAGGGAGAGAGAGCAGCTGTCAGAATTCAGCGTTGATGTCGGGGGTGGGCGGGACCGAGCAGCTATCCAACACCAGCCAATTATTGGGCTGCTTAAGAAAGGGGACGGAGTCAAATACACATAGCGGCCTGCCCAGACCCCATCCCATTGGCTGGTGTTTGATAGCAGCTCGGTCCCGCCCACCCCCGACATCAACACTGAATTCTGACTGCTGGTCTCTCTCCCTGCATGCAGTTACAATACATGACAGTGTCACACTCTAAGCGGCTTTTACAAACCCCAATATCTGCTCAATGTAATATTGTCTCACAGGCAGCGTGGGGTACACATTGCTTGGATGCAGCCTTTCACAGCAGCCCAGGCAGATCTCGGGAGACAACCGGCATGGGGCTACACAAACACTGCACGGGTGATGCCTATGTCGGGTTCAAGTCTGGGTTCTGGCTGGGCCACTCAAGGACATTTACAGAGTTGTCTCGTAGACACTCCTTTGTTATCTTGGCTGTGTGCCTAGGGTCGTTGTCTTGTTGGAAGATGAACCTTCGCCCCAGTCTGAGGCCCAGAGCGCTCTGGAGAAGGTTTTCATGAAGAATGTCTTTGTACATTGCTGTATTCATCTTTCCCTCGATCCTGACTAGTCTCCCAGTTCCTGCAGCTGAAAAACTTCCCCCACAGCATGATTCCACCACCATGCTTCATGCGGTTTCCTCCAGACATGACGCCATTCAAGACAAAGAGGTCAATCCTTGTTTCATCAGACCAGAGAATTTTGTTTCTCATGGTCTGAGAGTCCTTCAGGTGCCTTTTGGCAAACTCCAGGGGGGCTGTCATGTGCCTTACTGAGGAGTGTCTTCTGTCTGGTCACTCTACTGTACAGGCCTGATTGGTGGAGTGACCATCGGGTTCTTGGTCACCCCCTGACTAAGGCCCTTCTTCCCCGATCACTCAGTTTGGCCGGGCGGTCCGCTCTAGGAAGAGTCCTGGTGGTTCCAAACTTCTTCCATTTACAGATGATGGAGGTCACTGTGCTCATTGGGACCTTCAATGCTGCAGACATTTTTCTGTACCCTTCCCCCGATCTGTGCCTCCATACAATCCTGTCTCGGAGGTCTACAGACAATTCCTTGGACTTCATGGCTTGGTTTGTGCTCTGACATGCACTGTGGGACCTTCTATAGACAGGTGTGTGCCTTTCCAAATCATGTCCAATCAACTGAATTTACCACAGGTGGACTCCAATCAAGTTGTAGAAACATCTCAAGGAAGATCAGTGGAAACAGGAGGCACCTGAGCTCAATTCTGAGTGTCATGGCAAAGCCTGTGAAACTTATGTACATGGGAGGAGCCTGTGATACTAATGTACATGGGAGGAGCCTGTGATACTAATGTACATGGGAGGAGCCTGTGATACTTATGTACATGGGAGGAGCCTGTGATACTTATGTACATGGGAGGAGCCTGTGATACTTATGTACATGGGAGGAGCCTGTGATACTTATGTACATGGGAGGAGCCTGTGATACTTATGTACATGGGAGGAGTCTGTGATACTTATGTACATGGGAGGAGCCTGTGATACTTATGTACATGGGAGGAGCCTGAGATACTTATGTACATGGGAGGAGCCTGTGATACTTATGTACATGGGAGGAGCCTGTGGTACTTATGTACATGGGAGGAGTCTGTGGTACTTATGTAAATGGGAGGAGCCCGTGATACTTATGTACATGGGAGGAGCCTGTGATACTTATGTACATGGGAGGAGCTTGTGATACTTATGTACATGGGAGGAGCCTGTGATACTGCTGTACATGGGAGCAGTCTGTGATACTTATGTACATGGGAGGAGCCTGTGATACTTATGTACATGGGAGGAGCTTGTGATACTTATGTACATGGGAGGAGTCTGTGATACTTATGTACATGGGAGGAGTCTGTGATTTCTTATGTACGTGGGAGGAGCCCGTGATACTTATGTACGTGGGAGGAGCCCGTGATACTTATGTACGTGGGAGAAGCCTTGATACTTATGTACATGGGAGGAGCCTGTGATACTTATGTACATGGGAGGAGCCTGTGATACTTATGTACATGGGAGGAGTCTGTGATACTTATGTACATGGGAGGAGTCTGTGATACTTATTTACATGGGAGGAGCCCGTGATACTTATGTACATGGGAGGAGCCCGTGATACTTATGTACATGGGAGGAGCCTGTGATACTTATTTACATGGGAGGAGCCCATGATACTTCTGTACATGGGAGGAGCCTGTGATACTTATGTACATGGGAGGAGTCTGTGATACTTATGTACATGGGAGGAGCCTGTGATACTTATGTACATGGGAGGAGTCTGTGATACTTATGTACATGGGAGGAGTCTGTGATACTTCTGTACATGGGAGGAGCCTGTGATACTTATGTACATGGGAGGAGTCTGTGATACTTATGTACATGGGAGGAGTCTGTGATACTTATGTACATGGGAGGAGCCTGTGATACTTATGTACATGGGAGGAGTCTGTGATACTTATGTACATGGGAGGAGTCTGTGATACTTATGTACATGGGAGGAGTCTGTGATACTTATGTACATGGGAGGAGTCTGTGATACTTATTTACATGGGAGGAGCCCGTGATACTTATGTACATGGGAGGAGCCCGTGATACTTATGTACATGGGAGGAGCCTGTGATACTTATTTACATGGGAGGAGCCCATGATACTTCTGTACATGGGAGGAGCCTGTGATACTTATGTACATGGGAGGAGTCTGTGATACTTATGTACATGGGAGGAGCCTGTGATACTTATTTACATGGGAGGAGCCTGTGATACTTCTGTACTTGGGAGGAGTCTGTGATACTTATGTACATGGGAGGAGCCTGTGATACTTATGTACATGGGAGGAGTCTGTGATACTTATGTACATGGGAGGAGTCTGTGATACTTATGTACATGGGAGGAGCCTGTGATACTTATGTACATGGGAGGAGCCTGTGATACTTATGTACATGGGAGGAGTCTGTGATACTTATGTACATGGGAGGAGTCTGTGATACTTATGTACATGGGAGGAGCCTGTGATACTTATGTACATGGGAGGAGTCTGTGATACTTATGTACATGGGAGGAGCCTGTGATACTTATGTACATGGGAGGAGCCTGTGATACTTATGTACATGGGAGGAGTCTGTGATACTTATGTATATGGGATTTATTTATTTTTTGTTTCTTAATAAATTTGCAAAGATTTCAAACAAATTTCTTTTCATGTTGTCATTATGGGGTAATGTTTGTAGAATTTGAGGAAAATAATGAATGTAATCCATTTTGGAATAAGGCTGTAACATAACAAAATGTGGAAAAAGTGAAGCACTGTAATTACTTTCCGGATGCACTGTATATACTGTGTGTGTGTGTGTATATATATATATATATATATATATAATATTGTGTGTAAGTTTGAGCTGAGATCTCAGGATGGGAAGCAAATTCTCAGATCAGCAGTACACAATAGTTCCAGTTCCAACCAGAATCTTGCAGGCTTGTCCTAAATGTGTTCCTCTTTTTTTATGATTTCAGAGACTCTTCTCCTTCTGCAGCTGGAAAAAGGTAAATTTTTGCTCAAACTTCCTCTTACACAAGTAAAGTGAACCCCGGAGGTGAAATCCCCAAAAACATAAGCGGGATTGTATTTTGTTCAGACTCTCCTGTACATCCTCAGTGTTTTTGATTCCCTCTTCCTGGTGACATGACCCCCCCCTCTCCGATATCATCACTACTTTCCATGAAGATTGCCTTTTTTCCATCTCCCACAGCTCACTACTGGCCCATCTTGATGATGGGCAGCTTAACCACTTACAGAGCGGAAGATTCCCCCCCCCCCAGGCCAGGCCATTTTTTTGCGATACGGCACTGCGTCGTTTTAACTGACAATTGTACAGTGGAGTGACGCTGTACCCAAATAAAATTGACGTCCCTTTTTTCCCCACAAATAGATTTTTCTTTTGGTGGTGTTTGATTACCTCCTATGGTTTTTATTTTTTGTGATAGAAAACAAAAAAGGCTGACAAAAAAGTGTATATATATATATATATATATATAT
>JBBDGP010005530.1:0-24876 GCA_037952835.1 Lithobates septentrionalis
AGGGAAGGGACCGTTGGAGGTTGTCATGGTGGTGATGGAGAGGGAAGGGACCGTTGGAGGTTGTCATGGTGGTGATGGAGAGGGAAGGGACCGTTGGAGGTTGTCATGGTGGTGATGGAGAGGGAAGGGACCGTTGGAGGTTGTCATGGTGGTGATGGAGAGGGAAGGGACCGTTGGAGGTTGTCATGGTGGTGATGGAGAGGGAAGGGACCGTTGGAGGTTGTCATGGTGGTGATGGAGAGGGAGGGGCCAGTTGGAGGTTGTCATGGTGGTGATGGAGAGGGAAGGGACCGTTGGAGGTTGTCATGGTGGTGATGGAGAGGGGAGGGACCAGTTGGAGGTTGTCATGGTGGTGATGGAGAGGGGAGGGACCGTTGGAGGTTGTCATGGTGGTGATGGAGAGGGGAGGGACCGTTGGAGGTTGTCATGGTGGTGATGGAGAGGGAAGGGACCGTTGGAGGTTGTCATGTGGTGATGGAGAGGGGAGGGGCCAGTTGGAGGTTGTCATGGTGGTGATGGAGAGGGAAGGGACCGTTGGAGGTTGTCATGGTGGTGATGGAGAGGGAAGGACCGTTGGGGGTTGTCATGGTGGTGATGGAGAGGGAAGGGACCGTTGGAGGTTGTCATGGTGGTGATGGAGAGGGGAGGGGCCAGTTGGAGGTTGTCATGGTGGTGATGGAGAGGGAAGGGACCGTTGGAGGTTGTCATGGTGGTGATGGAGAGGGAAGGGACCGTTGGAGGTTGTCATGGTGGTGATGGAGAGGGAAGGGACCGTTGGAGGTTGTCATGGTGGTGATGGAGAGGGAAGGGACCGTTGGAGGTTGTCATGGTGGTGATGGAGAGGGAAGGGACCGTTGGAGGTTGTCATGGTGGTGATGGAGAGGGAAGGGACCGTTGGAGGTTGTCATGGTGGTGATGGAGAGGGAAGGGACCGTTGGAGGTTGTCATGGTGGTGATGGAGAGGGGAGGGGCCAGTTGGAGGTTGTCATGGTGGTGATGGAGAGGGAGGGACCAGTTGAAGGTTGTCATGGTGGTGATGGAGAGGGAAGGGACCGTTGGAGGTTGTCATGGTGGTGATGGAGAGGGGAGGGGACCGTTGGAGGTTGTCATGGTGGTGATGGAGAGGGAAGGGACCAGTTGGAGGTTGTCATGGTGGTGATGGAGAGGGAAGGGACCGTTGGGGGTTGTCATGGTGGTGATGGAGAGGGAAGGGACCGTTGGAGGTTGTCATGGTGGTGATGGAGAGGGGAGGGGCCAGTTGGAGGTTGTCATGGTGGTGATGGAGAGGGGAGGGACCAGTTGGAGGTTGTCATGGTGGTGATGGAGAGGGGAGGGACCAGTTGAAGGTTGTCATGGTGGTGATGGAGAGGGAAGGGGACCGTTGGAGGTTGTCATGGTGGTGATGGAGAGGGGAGGGGCCAGTTGGAGGTTGTCATGGTGGTGATGGAGAGGGAAGGGACCGTTGGGGGTTGTCATGGTGGTGATGGAGAGGGGAGGGACCAGTTGAAGGTTGTCATGGTGGTGATGGAGAGGGAAGGGACCGTTGGAGGTTGTCATGGTGGTGATGGAGAGGGAAGGGACCGTTGGAGGTTGTCATGGTGGTGATGGAGAGGGAAGGGACCGTTGGAGGTTGTCATGGTGGTGATGGAGAGGGAAGGGACCGTTGGAGGTTGTCATGGTGGTGATGGAGAGGGAAGGGACCGTTGGGGGTTGTCATGGTGGTGATGGAGAGGGAAGGGACCGTTGGAGGTTGTCATGGTGGTGATGGAGAGGGAAGGGACCGTTGGAGGTTGTCATGGTGGTGATGGAGAGGGAAGGGACCGTTGGAGGTTGTCATGGTGGTGATGGAGAGGGAAGGGACCGTTGGAGGTTGTCATGGTGGTGATGGAGAGGGGAGGGGCCAGTTGGAGGTTGTCATGATGGAGAGGGAAGGGACCGTTGGGGGTTGTCATGGTGGTGATGGAGAGGGGAGGGACCAGTTGAAGGTTGTCATGGTGGTGATGGAGAGGGAAGGGACCGTTGGAGGTTGTCATGGTGGTGATGGAGAGGGAAGGGACCGTGGGAGGTTGTCATGGTGGTGATGGAGAGGGAAGGGACCGTTGGAGGTTGTCATGGTGGTGATGGAGAGGGAAGGGACCGTTGGAGGTTGTCATGGTGGTGATGGAGAGGGAAGGGACCGTTGGAGGTTGTCATGGTGGTGATGGAGAGGGAAGGGACCGTTGGAGGTTGTCATGGTGGTGATGGAGAGGGAAGGGGACCGTTGGAGGTTGTCATGGTGGTGATGGAGAGGGGAGGGGCCAGTTGGAGGTTGTCATGGTGGTGATGGAGAGGGAAGGGACCGTTGGGGATTGTCATGGTGGTGATGGAGAGGGGAGGGACCAGTTGAAGGTTGTCATGGTGGTGATGGAGAGGGAAGGGACCGTTGGAGGTTGTCATGGTGGTGATGGAGAGGGAAGGGACCGTTGGAGGTTGTCATGGTGGTGATGGAGAGGGAAGGGACCGTTGGAGGTTGTCATGGTGGTGATGGAGAGGGAAGGGACCGTTGGAGGTTGTCATGGTGGTGATGGAGAGGGGAGGGGCCAGTTGGAGGTTGTCATGGTGGTGATGGAGAGGGAAGGGACCGTTGGAGGTTGTCATGGTGGTGATGGAGAGGGAAGGGACCGTTGGAGGTTGTCATGGTGGTGATGGAGAGGGGAGGGGCCAGTTGGAGGTTGTCATGGTGGTGATGGAGAGGGAAGGGACCGTTGGAGGTTGTCATGGTGGTGATGGAGAGGGAAGGGACCGTTGGAGGTTGTCATGGTGGTGATGGAGAGGGAAGGGACCGTTGGAGGTTGTCATGGTGCTGATGGAGAGGGGAGGGGCCAGTTGGAGGTTGTCATGGTGGTGATGGAGAGGGAAGGGACCGTTGGAGGTTGTCATGGTGGTGATGGAGAGGGAAGGGACCGTTGGAGGTTGTCATGGTGGTGATGGAGAGGGAAGGGACCGTTGGAGGTTGTCATGGTGGTGATGGAGAGGGAAGGGACCGTTGGAGGTTGTCATGGTGGTGATGGAGAGGGAAGGGACCGTTGGAGGTTGTCATGGTGCTGATGGAGAGGGGAGGGGCCAGTTGGAGGTTGTCATGTGGTGACGGCTCTGATGCCGGCCTGATTTGTTGCAGAACGATGATGATCGGATCACATATATGTTTTTCTGTCTTGGAAAGGCAACCAACCAGATCCCCGATGGACTGTCGGAGGGTACCTCAGACATGAAATCGGTCCAACCGATTGGATGACGCTGGTCAAATGTCTGGGCACTCTTTGCTCTGATTGGTGTCGGTGGCTCTGGAAATGTCTGTAGGCTGTGATAAGGAAAGAAAAAGAAATAATTTTCGGGGCTTTTGGCCGGATCTCCTTCATAGTCGGGGAGTCGGAGATCCCTCTACCTCCATCTGTCCCACCGTCCTCCATGAACCTGGTGTAAGTGGAGAGCGGTGGCCTCATATGACCTCCCAGGCCGTGTCCTCCCCTCCCCCCACCCCCCTCTGTATGAAGCGGATCCGATTGGTTTCCTAGTAACATGAGCAAATGTTTTCATGATATTAACACTCATTTATATCCGGTTCTGGAATGTTATTCTGTATATTAAATATTTTATTCTAATCTACCGTCCTCCTCCTCCGCCTATTATAATAATCCGTCTGCTTCTCTCCACAGCTGCCGCACAAGTAATCGCAAGAGCCTGATTGTAGCCTCCAGCACCTCCCCCACCCTCCCCAGACCGCACTCTCCGCTCCATGGACATACAGGTACGTCCTCTGATGGTTACTGTGGGTACTTCCCCCCCAAATCAGTCCCTGTACCAAAGGAGCTTACACTCTAATGTCCCCCACAATCACACACTATTATTATACATTTATATAGCTCTGACATATACCGCAGCGCTGTACAGAGATCACTGAGCCAATCACATCAGTTTCTGTACTAGAGGAGCTTACACTCTAATGTCCCCTCCCCCACAGTCACATCAGTCTCTGTACAGAGGAGCTTACACTCTAATGTCCCCCACAGTCACAATACAGAGGAGCTTACACTCTAATGTCCCCTCCCCCACAGTCACATCAGTCTCTGTACAGAGGAGCTTACACTCTAATGTCCCTTCCCCCACAGTCACAATACAGAGGAGCTTACACTCTAATGTCCCTTCCCCCACAGTCGCACACTATTATTATATATAATTATCCACCGATCAGCTATAAAATTCTCACCACTGACAGGTAAAGGGAAGATCGTTGATTATCCCATTACAATGACACCTGAAAGTGGGTGGGATATATTAGACTGCAAGTGAACATGTTGTCCCTGAAGTTGATGTGTTGAAAGCGGGAAAATAGTTCCTGGCAGTTTGTTGTTTATGGGGCTGCGTAGTCGCAGAGTGGCCCATGCTGACTTGTGTTCAGTGGCTTAGTGGTTAGCACTTCTGCCTTGCAGCACTGGGGTCCTCCTACACGATCTGCATGGAGTTTGTATTAGAGGTCGACTGATATATCGGCCGATATTTGGCTTTTTTTACTTAATCGGCATCGGCCGATTGTGCTGATAAAAAAAAGCCGATTATAACTTCAGCGGGACTTGCAAATGACTTCTGTAATAGAAGTCAATGCAAGTGGCCTGAAAGTTATCTGTGGAGAGGATTCTCTCCTCCCTGGGCAGCCAAGTCTGATAAGAAGATACATTTGTATCTTTCCAGGTTCTTTTATCAATGAGCTGAACTCCCTGTGTAGAAGTTCTCAGTTTAACCATTTAAATACTAAATCTTTTCTGACACTTGTTGCTTACAAGTAAAAATCCTGTATTTTCTCCTAGAAAATCACTTAGAACCTCCAAACATTATATATATATATATATATATATATATATATATATATATATATATATATATATATATATATATATATATATATATATATTTTTAGCAGAGACCCTAGGGAATAAAATAGCGGTTGTTGCAATATTTTATGTCACACGGTATTTGCGCAGCGGTCTTTCAAACGCAATTTTTAAAAAAAAAAATACACTAATGAAGTAAAAAAAAAAAAGCAGTAAAGTTAGCCCATTTTTTTTCGTCCAAAAGTTTTGATTACCTGTTTTTGTGTATTTAATATTTAAAGCGGAGTTCCACACAAAAATGGAACTTCCGCTTTTCGGAACCCTCCCCCCCTCCGGTGTCACATTTGGCACCTTTCAGGGGGGAGGGGGGTGCAGATACCTGTCTAAGGCAGGTATTTGCACCCACTTCCGGCATAGACTCCCATGGGAGTCTACGCCACTTCCCGTCCCTCCGCGCTCTCTCCTGGGAGAGAGCGGGGACCACTTACGATGCGCAGCGTGACTGGCGCATGCGCAGTAGGGAACCGGGAAGTGAAGCCGCAACGCTTCTCTTCCTGATTCCCTCACCTAGGATGGCGGCGGCAGCTGCCGAGAACCGAGCGACATCGCTGGACCCTGGGACAGGTAAGTGGCCATGTATTAAAAGTCAGCAGCTGCAGTATTTGTAGCTGCTGGCTTTTAATATTTTTTTTTTTTTTTAGATGATGTAGGTGGACCCCCGCTTTAAGATATCGTTATTTTTTTTTTTTAATCTAAATTCTACATACAAGTGAACTGATTGGAGGTTTGTTTTGTTTAATAAATGTTTAAATGTAAAAAAATTTCTGTATTACTTAAAGCTGCTTTCACACTGGAGCGGGCAGGCGTTGACGGTAAAACGCTGTTAGTTTTAGTGGCGCTTTACCGTCATTTTAGCGGCGCTATTCGGCTGCTAGCGGGGCGCTTATAACCCAGCTAGCGGCCGAGGAAGGGGTTAAATGCGCCCCTGAAGCGCTGCTGCCGAAACGCTTTGCAGGCGCTTCGGCAGCGGTGCGCATTCATTTCAATGGGCGGGAGTGGTGGAGCAGCAGTATACACCGCTCCAATGATGCCGCTTGCAGGACTTTTTTTTTACATCCTGCCAGCGCATCACCTCAGTGTGAAAGCACTCGGGATATCACACTGAGACTGCAGGGGAGCCGTTTTACAGGCACTTTGCAGGCGCTATTTTTAGCCCAAAAGCGCCTGAAAAACGCCCCAGTGTGAAAGGGGTCTAACTGTTAGATTTTATGAGATGAAGGGAAAAAAAAAAAGAAAAAAAAAAAATCGGCCTAATATATCGGCCCAAAAAATCGGCATCTTATATCGGCCACCGCGATTTCTAAATATCGGCATCGGCCAGAGAAAAACCCATATCGGTCGACCTCTAGTTTGTATGTTCTCTCTGTGCCTGGTGTTGGGTTTCCTCGCACCCTCCAGAGTCATGCTGGGAGGTGAATTTCCTCCTGTGTGGTATGTGTATGTTGAGATAGGGAGAGTAGATGGAAAGGGCAGGGACTGATGTGTATGTTAAGCTGGGTGTCGATTGCATACCTGTAATAAGATGAATATCTAGAGATTCTGGCAGTGTGTGTAATGGGCGGGGGGGAGGGGGGGAGGGGCGCACACCCTGGGAGGTCTGTGTATCATCATCTCACCATTACAGCTTCTGTCTGGGTAAAGCCGTCACAGATTTATCCTGATCCGCTGCGAATATCAAAGAGCGAGTGACACGGCGCGGAGTGGCTGATCCTCGTCCTCTTTCCTCCTGGGATTTGCTGCATGTGTAAAGCTTTTCTCAATCCCCTTTTTGTGGAAATGAGTTCTTGACATCCACCGCAGAAGACTTCCCACTGCGAGATGAAAGAGTCTTCATCCCTGAGATTTACCCTCCCCCGATTCACATCGCCGAACATGGATGAGTGCTAATCGCTATGTGATGAATGACGCCATTAATGGTGGAGTCTGGGAGAAGCGGGGCCATTTATTAATGGTGGAGTCCGGGAGGAGGGAGCCATTTATTAATGGTGGAGTGTGGGAGGAGGGGGCCATTTATTAATGGTGGAGTGTGGGAGGAGGGGGCCATTTATTAATGGTGGAGTGTGGGAGGAGGGAGCCATTTATTAATGGTGGAGTGTGGGAGGAGGGGGCCATTTATTAATGGTGGAGTCCGGGAAGAGAGGGCCATTTATTAATGGTGGGGTCCGGGAAGAGGGGGCCATTTATTAATGGTGGAGTCCGGGAGGAGCGGGGCCATTTATTAATGGTGGAGTCCAGGAAGAGCGGGGCCATTTATTAATGGTGGGGTCCGGGAGGAGGGGGCCATTTATTAATGGTGGAGTCTGGGGGGAGGGGGGCCTTTTTATTAATGGAGTCCGGGAGGAGCGGGGCCATTTATTAATGGTGGAGTCCGGGAGGAGCGGGGTCATTTATTAATGGTGGAGTCCGGGAGGAGGGGAGCCATTTATTAATGGTGGAGTCTGGGGGGAGGGGGGCCTTTTTATTAATGGTGGGGTCCGGGAGGAGGGGGCCATTTATTAATGGTGGAGTCCGGGAGGAGCGGGGCCATTTATTAATGGTGGAGTCCGGGAGGAGCGGGGCCATTTATTAATGGTGGAGTCCGGGAGGAGCGGGGCCATTTATTAATGGTGGAGTCCGGGAGGAGCGGGGCCATTTATTAATGGTGGAGTCCAGGAGGAGCGGGGCCATTTATTAAAGGTGGAGTCCGGGAGGAGGGGGCCATTTATTAATGGTGGAGTCTGGGAGGAGCTGGTCATTTATTAATGGTGGAGTCTGGGAGGAGCGGGGCCATTTATTAATGGTGGAGTGTGGGAGGAGGGGGCCATTTATTAATGGTGGAGTCCGGGAGGAGCGGGGCCATTTATTAATGGTGGAGTCCGGGAGGAGCGGGGCCATTTATTAATGGTGGAGTCCGGGAGGAGCGGGGCCATTTATTAATGATGGAGTCCGGGAGGAGCGGGGTCATTTATTAATGGTGGAGTCCAGGAGGAGGGGGCCATTTATTAATGGTGGAGTCCGGGAGGAGCGGGGCCATTTATTAATGGTGGAGTCCGGGAGGAGCGGGGCCATTTATTAAAGGTGGAGTCCGGGAGGAGCGGGGCCATTTATTAATGGTGGAGTCCGGGAGGAGGGGGCCATTTATTAATGGTGGAGTCCGGGAGGAGCGGGGCCATTTATTAATGGTGGAGTCCGGGAGGAGCGGGGCCATTTATTAAAGGTGGAGTCCGGGAGGAGCGGGGTCATTTATTAATGGTGGAGTCCAGGAGGAGCGGGGTCATTTTATTAATGGTGGAGTCCAGGAGGAGCGGGGCCATTTATTAATGGTGGAGTCCGGGAGGAGTGGGGCCATTTATTAATGGTGGAGTCCAGGAGGAGGGGGCCATTTATTAATGATGGAGTCCGGGAGGAGCGGGGTCATTTTATTAATGGTGGAGTCCAGGAGGAGCGGGGCCATTTATTAATGGTGGAGTCCGGGAGGAGGGGGCCATTTATTAATGGTGGAGTCCGGGAGGAGGGGGCCATTTATTAATGGTGGAGTCCAGGAGGAGCGGGGTCATTTTATTAATGGTGGAGTCCAGGAGGAGCGGGGCCATTTATTAATGGTGGAGTCCGGGAGGAGGGGGCCATTTATTAATGGTGGAGTCCGGGAGGAGGGGGCCATTTATTAATGGTGGAGTCCGGGAGGAGCGGGGTCATTTATTAATGGTGGAGTCCGGGAGGAGCGGGGTCATTTATTAATGGTGGAGTCCGGGAGGAGGGGGACATTTATTAATGGTGGAGTCCGGGAGGAGGGGGTCATTTATTAATGGTGGAGTCCGGGAGGAGCGGGGTCATTTATTAATGGTGGAGTCCGGGAGGAGGGGGACATTTATTAATGGTGGAGTCCGGGAGGAGCGGGGCCATTTATTAATGGTGGAGTCCGGGAGGAGTGGGGCCATTTATTAATGGTGGAGTCCAGGAGGAGGGGGCCATTTATTAATGATGGAGTCCGGGAGGAGCGGGGTCATTTTATTAATGGTGGAGTCCAGGAGGAGCGGGGCCATTTATTAATGGTGGAGTCCGGGAGGAGGGGGCCATTTATTAATGGTGGAGTCCGGGAGGAGCGGGGTCATTTATTAATGGTGGAGTCCGGGAGGAGCGGGGTCATTTATTAATGGTGGAGTCCGGGAGGAGGGGGTCATTTATTAATGGTGGAGTCCGGGAGGAGGGGGTCATTTATTAATGGTGGAGTCCGGGAGGAGGGGGTCATTTATTAATGGTGGAGTCCGGGAGGAGGGGGTCATTTATTAATGGTGGAGTCCGGGAGGAGCGGGGTCATTTATTAATGGTGGAGTCCGGGAGGAGGGGGACATTTATTAATGGTGGAGTCCGGGAGGAGCGGGGTCATTTATTAATGGTGGAGTCCGGGAGGAGAGGACCAACAGATGTGGAAAAAAGTCCCCAGGGGCATGGTCACACCGCCAGCATTCCGGGGGGAGAGAAGACCTCATCCTGTGCACCCGAGTGGGAGTAAGATATGCCCTAAGGACAATCTTGTATTGAATGAAGCGGTCTCTCAAGGAAACCAGTATTTTAAATGGGAAGTCCCATACATCCTCCCAATCCTCTGAGTCCATCTCTCGGAACATCCCGGCCCCATTGCTGATGGAGCCTGGACAGTTCAGGAGAAGAGACCCGGGGGAGATGTGCATATAGCACTGAGGTGGGTATAGTCAAACCGCAAAATCCGCTCTAGGTCTGATTGCACCATTTGTACCATCTGTCTTTCACCTGGAGGGAACTGAGCCTTGAAAGCATGGGACATCTGTAAATATCTGAATTTGTGGGAGAGCGGGGCGTTGTGTTGAGACATTAAGTGGTCAAAGGAGAATATCGTTGGGTTTCGGGTGATGTCTGAGAGAGCCTTGATATGGTACCTGGCCCATATCACAGGGTCTGGTATTTCGAGAAAGTGTGGTAGGTTGGGATTGTTCCAGAGCGGGGCGTTCGGGGATACAGCAGTCAGAGGATACTTTTCACAGGTCAGGCCTTCCCTCCAGGCCCTAAGGGTGGTACGCATGGAAGGCGGTTAGGTCGTATAAAGCCTTTGGACCCCGCAAAAGAAGATTCGACAACGCCTCCGCAGATCGCAACACCGCAGCTTCAATGGCCCAAGCCGAGTTGGATCTATCTGGAACAAGCCACCAGAATGCAGTGACCAATTGGGCCACGATGAAGTATTTGTGACAGTCCGGGAAACTGTGAACAAGGGCGCATTAGGGTGGTTAATTTAAAGGGGGGGGGGACGTGGACCCCAAAGAAAGGAGGAGAAAATTGTGTTTAGTTGGGAAAAGAATGATTTGGGGATCCATTGAGGGGAGTTACAAAACAAGTGTGTAAACTTGGGAAGGATTTTCATCTTGATGAGGTTAGCATGACCCAGTAGGGACATGGAGGTTCTCCCATGCTTTCAGTTTGGCTTTGATTGAGTTGATTACTGGTGACAAGTTCATTGGAATGAAGTCAGTCACGTTCCCTGAAATACGCACCCCCAAGTAGGTAAACTCGTCCGCCCATTGTAGCTGAAGAGAAGCCGAGGCCTCTTTTTTAGCTTCGACATCAATAGCCAGCAGCTGCAACTTTGCCCAGTTAACCCTGAGCCCTGTCACTACAGAGAATTCTCCCAGGACTGATAATGCCCCCTGCAGGGAGGAGCCTGCATTATTCATACAAGGCCACCCTCTCCTCCAGCCAGCCCAGCCGTAGTCCTTTAATGTGTGGCGAGACACGTAGTGCCTCCACCACTGGTTCCATGGCAATGGCAAAAAGTGCCGGAGAGAGAGGGCAGCCCTGTTGTGTACCCCTAGAGAGTTCAAAGACAGGAGACAGACGACCCCGAGGGGGCCATTTATTAATGGTGGAGTTCGGGAGGAGGGGGCCATTTATTAATGGTGGAGTCCAGGAGGAGGGGCCATTTATTAATGGTGGAGTCCAGGAGGAGGGGCCATTTATTAATGGTGGAGTCCAGGAGGAGGGGGCCATTTATTAATGGTGGAGTCTGGGAAGTGCAGGGCCATTTATTAAAGTGGTTCTAAATCTAGAAGGTGGAAACCCACACAGGATGAACATGCAAACTCCAGGCAGGTAGTGCCGTGGTTGGGATTTGAACCGATGACCCGTACTACTGCTGGGTGGAAGATGGGGTGGGGGTTATTCCCTGTGTATGATGGGGTGGGGGTTATTCCCTGTGTATGATGGGGTGGGGGTTATTCCCTGTGGATGATGGGGTGGGGGTTATTTCCTGTGGATGATGGGGTGGGGGTTATTCCCTGTGGATGATGGGGGATGGGGTGGGGGTTATTCCCTGTGGATGATGGGAGATAGGGTGGGGTTATTCCCTGTGGATGATGGGAGATGGGGTGGGCGTTATTCCCTGTGGATGATGGGGTGGGGGTTATTCCCTGTGGATGATGGGAGATAGGGTGGGGTTATTCCCCGTGGATGATGGGAGATGGGGTGGGGTTATTCCCTGTGGATGATGGGAGATGGGGTGGGGTTATTCCCCGTGGATGATGGGAGATGGGGTAGGGTTATTCCCTGGGGATGATGGGAGATGGGGTGGAGGTTATTCCCTGTGGATGATGGGAGATGGGGTGGGGTTATTCCCTGTGGATGATGGGAGATGGGGTGGGGTTATTCCATGTGGATGATGGGGTGGGCGTTATTCCCTGTGGATGATGGGGGATGGGGTGGGGGTTATTCCCTGTGGATGATGGGAGATAGGGTGGGGTTATTCCCTGTGGATGATGGGAGATGGGGTGGGGTTATTCCCTGTGGATGATGGGAGATGGGGTGGGGTTATTCCATGTGGATGATGGGGTGGGCGTTATTCCCTGTGGATGATGGGGGATGGGGTGGGGGTTATTCCCTGTGGATGATGGGAGATAGGGTGGGGTTATTCCCCGTGGATGATGGGAGATGGGGTGGGGTTATTCCCTGTGGATGATGGGAGATGGGGTGGGGTTATTCCCCGTGGATGATGGGAGATGGGGTAGGGTTATTCCCTGGGGATGATGGGAGATGGGGTGGAGGTTATTCCCCGTGGATGATGGGAGATGGGGTGGGGTTATTCCATGTGGATGATGGGAGATGGGGTGGGGGTTATTCCCCGTGGATGATGGGAGATGGGGTGGGGGTTATTCCCCGTGGATGATGGGAGATGGGGTGGGGTTATTCCCCGTGGATGATGGGAGATGGGGTGGGGTTATTCCATGTGGATGATGGGAGATGGGGTGGGGGTTATTCCCCGTGGATGATGGGAGATGGGGTGGGGTTATTCCCTGTGGGTGATGGGAGATGGGGTGGGGTTATTCCCTGTGGATGATGGGAGATGGGGTGGGGTTATTCCCTGTGGATGATGGGAGATGGGGTGGGGTTATTCCCTGTGGATGATGGGGTGGGGTTATTCCCTGTGGATGATGGGAGATGGGGTGGAGGTTATTCCCCGTGGATGATGGGAGATGGGGTAGGGTTATTCCCTGGGGATGATGGGAGATAGGGTGGGGTTATTCCATGTGGATGATGGGAGATGGGGTGGGGTTATTCCCCGTGGATGATGGGAGATGGGGTGGGGGTTATTCCCCGTGGATGATGGGAGATAGGGTGGGGTTATTCCATGTGGATGATGGGAGATGGGGTGGGGGTTATTCCCTGTGGATGATGGGAGATAGGGTGGGGTTATTCCCTGGGGATGATTGGAGATGGGGTGGAGGTTATTCCCTGTGGATGATGGGAGATGGGGTGGGGGTTATTCCCTGTCGATGATGGGAGATGGGGTGGGGTTGTTCTTGTGGATGATGGGAGATGGGGTGGGGGTTGTTCTTGTGGATGATGGGAGATGGGGTGGGGGTTGTTCTTGTGGATGATGGGAGATGGGGTGGGGGTTATTCTTGTGGATGATGGGAGATGGGGTGGGGTTGTTCTTGTGGATGATGGGGAAGGTGGTAACTGTGCTCATTCAGGTATGTTGTCAGTCTCTGGATTATGGTTATTCCCATCTGGGTTGATCAAACCTATTGATCTGCCCCCTCTGTACGGTTGTTCTCAGTGTACTGTAGTTACAGCGGTGGCCAAAGGCTTTTATTGACAATGACATGAAGTTTATGCAAAGAGTCAATATTTACAGTGTTGACCCTTTTTTTTTTTTCCAAGTCCTCTGCAATTGGCCCCGGCATGCTCTCAACAAACTTCTGGGCCACATCCTGACTGATGGCCGTCCCCCATTCTTGCATAATTAATGCTTGGAGTTTGTCAGAATTTGGGGGATTTTTTGTCCCCCCCCCCCCCCCCCCCCAGCCTCTTGAGGATTGTCCACAAGTTCTCAATGGGATTAAGGTCTGGGGAGTTTCCTGCCCGTGGACCCAAAATTTCCATGCTTTGTTCCCCAAGCCATTTAGTTATGACTTTTGTTCCTCACCAAACTGTTCTTGGATGGTTGGGAGAAGTTGCTCTTGGAGGATGTTTTTGGACCATTCTTTATTCATGGCTTTGTTCTTAGGCAAAATTGTGAGTGACCCCCCACCCCCTTGGCTGAGAAGCAACCCCACTCACAAAAGGTTTTAGGATGCATGACACAGGACTTATGGTAGCGCTCACCTTTTCTTCTCCGGACAAGGTTTTTTCCGGATGCCCCAAACAATCGGAAAATGACTTTCCCCCAGTCCTCAGCAATCCAGTCCCTGTACCTTTTGCAGAATATCAGTTTGTCCCTGATGGTTTTCCTGGAGAGAAGTGGCCTTATTGCTGACCTTCTTGACACCAGGCCATCCTCCAAAAGTCTTCTCACTGAGCGCGCCAATGTCCTCACACCTGCCGGCTGCCATTCCTGAGCAAGCTCTGTATTGGTGGTGCCCCGATCCCGAAGCTGAATCCACTGTAGGAGACGGTCCTGGTACTTGCTGGACTTTTTCGGGTGCCCTGAAGCCTTTTTCACAAAAGTTGAACCTCTCTCCTTGAAGTTTTTGATGATCCGATAAATGGTTGATTTGGGTGCAATCTTAGTAGCGGCAATATCCTTGCCTGTAAATCCCTTTTTATGCAAAGCAATGATGACTGCACTTGTTTCCCTGCACGGTAACCATGGTTTAATAGAGGAAGAACAATGATTTCAAGCACCACCCTCCTTTTTAAGACCCCTTTCACACTGAGGCAGTTTTCAGCCGTTTTAGCGATTGAAATAGCGCCTGAAAAGCGCCTCTCGTGCCTCCCCAATGTGAAAGCCTGAGTGCTTTAACACCCGGGAGGTGCACTTGCGGGTTGTTAGAAAAAGTCCTGCAAGCAGCATCTTTGGGGCGGTTTTGGAGCTCACATCGCTCCCTAAATGCCCCTGCCCATTGCAATGAATGGGCAGTGCTTCGGAAGTGCCACAACACAGGACTTTTTAACCCCTTCTTTGGGGTTAAAAGCGCCCAGCTAGCGGCCAAAAAGCACCGCTTAAACAGCGCTAAAGCCCCGCTAAAATGAGCAGCGCTTTAGCGCGCGGCTCCAGCGTTAAGGGGATCTTAAGCTTCCAATCTGTTAGACCCCTTTCACACTGGGGCAGTGCGGGCATTGGCTGTTATAGCGGTGCTTTTCGGCCGCTAGCGGGTTGCTTTTAACCCCCCGCTAGCAGCTGAAGAAAGGGTTAAAAGCGCCACTGCCAAAGTGCTTTGCAGGCACTTCGGCAGCGCTGCCCATTGATTTCAATGGCAGGGGTGGTGGAGGAGCGCTGTATACACCGCTCCTGCACCGCCTCAAAGATGCCACTTGCAGGACTTTTTTTTTCTTCCTGCATTTAGCATTAGAGTGATTTCCAGCCTTGTCCTCGTCAACACTGACACCTGTGTTAACAAGAGAATCACTGACATGTCAGTTGGTGCTTTTGTGGCAGGGCTTAAATGCAGTGGAAATGTTTTTTTATGGGATTAAGTTAATTTTAATGGGAGAGGGACTTTGCAAATAATTGCAATTCATCTGATCGCTTTTCATAACATTCTGGAGTATTGCCATCATAAAAACTGAGGCAGCAGACTTTACAAAAATTAGTATTTGTGTCATTCTGAAAACTTTTGGCCACAGCTGTATGGTGGTCAGAAGGTGGAATAGGATTGGACGGAGGAGATGGATTATGATGTCATTATTCTGGACCCTGTGTGAGGACCGGGCGGTCTCTTCCCATTCAGGGGTACAATACTGGATTGTCTTTGTGTTGGACAAGTCTGCCCCCTGCTGGTGAGATGTTGTTCATTCAGGATCTCAGAATCCTAAACCTGTGTGTTCAAATATTCTGTATTTATTTTATTATCCTTTATACATATGAACGGGTTTGTGTAATGAAAGAAACTTGATCCAGACCTTAACACATCTATTAGTCTCCCATTATTTCACTTCATGCCATCTGTAATTTTACATACGTGTGCATTTCTTATAATAATAGATACATAAAGATTTTAACTTTACGCATCGTAATGCCTATAAAGTAAATTTTCAAAGTTTTCAATTAGTATCTTAATTTATTCAGGACATGGCACATTCTTACCGTTCTTGTATCCACAGTGCCACCCTGTGGTGATAAATAATAACAAATAAATGTATTTCTAATAAATGCATAAAAGCTCATGAACTCCTATCAGGTAAACATTGTATGGATGACGTACTGTGATTGCTTTCTATGAATGACATACAAAGGATGGAGATAATCCAGTCAGGATGGATTTTTATCAGCAAAAACTACAATCAGGGGAATCCATCTTTGTATTTCTCTTAGATTTATTGAATTTTAGAGAATTAAGAGCTACATGGTTACCTCATCCTATAAGATACTTAGACATTTTGAAAAGAACAGCTGGTGGACTTTAGCACTACCAGAAGAGGACAATAAATAAAATATTGTCTTTATTACAAAAGTTAATGCAAAAAAAGAAAGGTTTCTTCTATGGGACTTTGAAAGGCAGAAACACCTTGACAATCAAGTTATATTGAAAATATATTTATATTTTTATTAGAAAAGTTTAAAAATGAGAATGTAACATTCATGAAAAACAAATTTGGGTGCATACATACTAAGTGTAATATCAAAAGAAACGTGTGTGTGTGTGTATATATACAGACAACCACTTGGCTCTGTCGAGTAGCAAACTAAGACAGAGGATTTCCCAACACGTTTCAAGGTTAGTAGCGGTAAACCTCTTCTTCAGGGGCTAGTGGTCAATATTTTGGTTTGTCTAATACTAATAGAAAGCAAAAAAGGAGTAAGCATTCATTATAAAAAACATATATACCGTATATACTTGAGTATAAGCCGAGTTTTTGATCCCATTTTTTAGGCTAAAAAACCCCCCCCTGGCTTATACTTGAGTGAGGGTCTCGAGTGAGGGTGCGGCCTCACTGTGCCCATCTGCAGCCGTACCTTTGAATACAAAAACAGCGGGTGTCTCCCGCTGTGTTATGCAGTCTGTTTGGCGGCCGTCCATTGTAACAAAGCCCCGCCTCCTCGTCCGTGATAGAGGAACGCTGATACAATGCTGGGAAACTGTATCAGTGTTCCTTTATCACAGACAAGAAGGAGGCGGGGCAATGAATGGCCGCCGAACAGACTGCATAACATAGGGGGAGACACCCGCTGTTTTTGTAATCAAAGATACGGCTACCAATCGGCACAGTGAGGCTGCAGATGGGCACTGATGATACAGGTGGGCACAGTGAGGCTGCAGATGGGCACTGATGATACAGGTGGGCACAGTGAGGCTGTAGATGGGCACTGATGATACAGGTGGGCACAGTGAGGCTGCAGATGGGCATTGATAATACAGGTGGGCACAGTGAGGCTGCAGATGGGCACTGATGATACAGGTGGGCACAGTGAGGCTGTAGATGGGCACTGATGATACAGGTGGGCACAGTGAGGCTGCAGATGAGCATTGATGATACAGGTGGGCACAGTGAGGCTGCAGATGGGCATTGATAATACAGGTGGGCACAGTGAGGCTGCAGATGGGCATTGATAATACAGGTGGGCACAGTGAGGCTGCAGATGGGCATTAATGATACAGGTGGGCACAGTGAGGCTGCAGATGGGCATTGATGATACAGGTGGGCACAGTGAGGCTGCAGATGGGCATTTTTTACCCAGTAGCTGCTGCATTTTCCCACCCTAGGCTTATACTCGAGTCAATAAGTTTTCCCAGTTTTTTTTTTTTTTTTTGTAAAATTAGGTGCCTCGGCTTATATTCGGGTCGGCCTATACTTGAGTATATACGGTAGGTAGATTTTACAGTAAACATGTTGTAATATTTTAGTATAAATTCTAACCATGTATTTCTTGAGAGTCACCAATATTGCATCTGATTTAAAAACGGGGAGAAAAGAAAGTCTGCTGCCATTATGTCAACCAGATTGAAGAAAGCCAATGAGGGAGGAGGGCACCGCAGGCCCAGACTCCGGATCAAACACAGAGGGCACTTTGCGTCCACCCAGCCCCACGAATGCCCCAGCAAAAGTTAAAATTGCTTAACATACTTTTTCTAAAAGAAAACCAGCTCAATACATATATAACATGTCAATCAATACCCTTATGTGACTCTAGTACTGCTATGTCAAGAGGTTGACGTGTTTCACAATTGTAGCTTCCTCAGGACCTCGATATCTTGACCACAGATAGAGATGGCCTATCCAAAGAGGAAGGCATAGCTGTTAATCGCACTGTTATCATAATAACATCAGCATAGTACACATATCAACCTGCTTTTGGAGTTCTCTCGTTGGATAGGCCATCTCTATCTGTGGTCAAGATATATAGAGGTCCTGAGAAAGCTATAATTGTGAAATGCGTCAACCTCTTGACAGTAATAGTCACATAAGGGTATTAATTGACACGTTATATATGTATTGAGCTAATGGTTTTCTTTTTAGAAAAAGTATGTTAAACGATGATTTTACCTTTTTGTTATAAAGACAATATTTTATTTATTGGATTTTCATTGTCCTCTTCTGGTACCGCTAAAGTCCGTCAGCTGTTCTTTTCCAAATTTCTAAGATTTATTGAATTGTATTTATATTGTTGCATTTATTTATCTCCATATGGTACAATTACATATACAAAACACATATTTGTACAATCTATTTTTATATAATTTCCCCATCATCAGAATACAATGATCGCTGCTGGTGGCTGTAGCAGTTGGCAGGGATCACATGAGAAAACCCGACAGTCAATAGATCGACTTCAGTACAACCAGCCTGCCCATAGATGGATTGAAGTTTTGAATTTTGATCGTTCTTTGGCCGGCCTAAGTCTCGGCGGTGGAGTTGGTCTTATCTATACATCTGCATATTTCCCCAGCTTCCCCATAGAGCGTCGAGGACATAGGAAGAAATGCAAATTTCCTATTCAGATGCTACAATTGCTGTCCCACCCCACACATGAGATGAGCCCAAACAGTGATTTCCATGAGACGGGGATGACAATGCGTCTGCTTTGTGCACCTGCTGGGCTGACAACACAGCTGCCGGGAGAGAGACGCGGCTCAGTCTGAGGATCGGAATAATCATCGCACAGCGATACAAAATCTCCCGAACGGTCGTCCTTGCTGTAGTGTTTGGTCACCAGAAGATGGCGCACTTCTGTCTACTATTGATGTCTAATCCTGTATTTCTTGTGTGTCTTCCCTCTGCAGGTAACAGCCCTCTGGACAGCCCCAGAAACTTCTCCCCCAGCGCCATCGCTCATTTCTCCTTCGTTCCGGCTCGCAGGTAAGACGCCTGTGTGTGACAGAGAACAGCTCTGCTTGTTGTATTGTGTTCTACTCTTATGTCTTGTCCATTACAGTCAGCCTGGTTCTCCCTGAGGACAAGCGATTGGGAGAAAGATTGCTATGAGCAACACTTGAGCTCCATTCACACTTGTGATGCAACTTTGGATGTGTGCGACTTTGGCTTTGACCAATGATAATGGACAACTGTTTCACAACTGTCGCATGTACAGGTGCATCTCAAATTTCTTTATCGTACATCATAAGACACAGAGCCTCAAGTAATTACTTGGTGGGTTATGGGCCTACCTTCAGGTGTTGACACTGGTATAACCAATACAGGAAGTTGACTCCCCTATATAACCCCTCCTCCTTCCAGGAGTCCTCAGTTTTTTCGCCAGTGTCTAAGGCTAAGTGGATTCGGCAAATTATAATTCAAACTTATGATTTAAGGGAAAGATTCCCCCTTTTTAAGTTAAGGCGCACTCTACCAGAGCAGTTGGTGCTTCTTGGGCAGTGCGTTTTATCAAGTAGATGTAAGATGGAATGAGGATATTGCCTTCGGGCGCAGTGTGCTGCAGGCAGCAGTATAATTCCTCAAGGTCTGGGGGTGCCCTACGGGTTGTGTCTCCCTCCCCTCAAGTAGCATTGCTATGGGACATCCTACCAAGTAATTACCTGAGGCTCTGTGTCCCATGATGTACGATAAAGAAAATATGATATTTAAAACAACTTACCTGTAAAATCCTTTTCTTGGAGTACATCATAGGACACAGAGCTCCCGCCCCTCTGTTTTATGGGTTGAGAGTATATTGCTTGGCTACAAAGATAGAGTTAATACACGCTGTAGAATGGGTATACCACCCTGCGTGCATTTTTTGCCCCTTTGCATCATCGAGGGCAACCGCCCCCTCCTGCCCTCCCCTTGTCCTGGCCGTGACCACCAGTATCCATCTTTGGGCACAACCAACTGGAGGGATATCTCCTTACTCTCACCCACATATGACCAGTGACTGAGCCAGTCAGTCCAGCGTGGTCTTCAGCACAAACAAGTTACCACTTTAATCACAGGGAAAGGCATGGCAATGTGCCAGGAGATGCAGCTAAAACTTACCAGCCCCCCCCCCCCCCCCCCCTGTCTATCATAAAAAATCAGCCAGGAATAGAATAGCACTCAATGCCAGATTTATTGGGCCAGCATGAGCGGCTCTAATCGCAGGGTAGTACCAGGCCTGATTTTACCGTGATTTTGCGGCCGCTATTTTGCCACGTTTTGGGAGCAGTACTACTTTGTACAACTTTGGCATTAACCATTCTCAGCTTGTGCTTACAAAGTAGTGCTGAAATCGTGTCTCTATTATTCAGGTCCGATTTGCATGCTACTTGAGGGTTTAACATTGAGGTCTATGGAGTACAAATCGTTTGGAAGTTGGACCAAAGTAGTGCAGGGACTACTTTGAAGTCCGCATGACTTAAAGCGGAGTTCCACACAAAAATAGAACTTCCGCTTTTCGGAACCCCCCCCCCCCCCCCTCCGGTCTCACATTTGGCACCTTTCAGGGGGGAGGGGGTGCAGATACCTGTCTAAGACGGGTATTTGCACCCACTTCCGGCATAGACTCCCATGGGAGTCTACGCCACTTCCCGTCCCCACCGCGCTGTCTGCTGGGAACACACAGCTCCCAGGAGAGAGCGGGGACCACTTGGGACGCGCAGCGTGACTCGCGCATGCGCAGTAGGGATCCGGGAAGTGAAGCCGCAACGCTTCACTTCCTGATTCCCTCACCTAGGATGGCGGCGGCAGCTGCCGAGAACCGAGCGGGTTCTCGGCGTCCCCTGCCGACATCGCTGGACCCTGGGACAGGTAAGTGGCCATGTATTAAAAGTCAGCAGCTGCAGTATTTGTAGCTGCTGGCTTTTAATAATTTTTTTTTTTGGCGGTGTGGGTGAACCCCCGCTTTAAAGTCGTGCCAATTTGAATGGTAGTCATTGAAAATCATGTAGAATGACTTGTCATACGATTTTGCAGTACAAAATCGTGGGACAAGTCGTATAAGTGTGAAAGGGGCCATAATGGAGAAGATGATCAGAGACTGGAGACAAGCAACAGGACATAGAGAGAGACTGGAGACATGCAACAGGACATAGAGAGAGACTGGAGACATGCAACAGGACATAGAGAGAGACTGGAGACATGCAACAGGACATAGAGAGAGACTGGAGACATGCAACAGGACATAGAGAGAGACTGGAGACATGCAACAGGACATAGAGAGAGACTGGAGACATGCAACAGGACATAGAGAGAGACTGGAGACATGCAACAGGACATAGAGAGAGACTGGAGACATGCAACAGGACATAGAGAGAGACTGGAGACATGCAACAGGACATAGAGAGAGACTGGAGACATGCAACAGGACATAGAGAGAGACTGGAGACATGCAACAGGAGATAGAGAGAGACTGGAGACATGCAACAGGAGATAGAGAGAGACTGGAGACATGCAACAGGAGATAGAGAGACTGGAGACATGCAACAGGAGATAGACTGGAGACATGCAACAGGAGATAGAGAGACTGGAGACATGCAACAGGACATAGAGAGAGACTGGAGACATGCAACAGGACATAGAGAGAGACTGGAGACATGCAACAGGACATAGAGAGAGACTGGAGACATGCAACAGGACATAGAGAGAGACTGGAGACATGCAACAGGACATAGAGAGAGACTGGAGACATGCAACAGGACATAGAGAGAGACTGGAGACATGCAACAGGACATAGAGAGAGACTGGAGACATGCAACAGGAGATAGAGAGAGACTGGAGACATGCAACAGGAGATAGAGAGAGACTGGAGACATGCAACAGGAGATAGAGAGAGACTGGAGACATGCAACAGGAGATAGAGAGAGACTGGAGACATGCAACAGGAGATAGAGAGAGACTGGAGACATGCAACAGGACATAGAGAGAGACTGGAGACATGCAACAGGACATAGAGAGAGACTGGAGACATGCAACAGGACATAGAGAGAGACTGGAGACATGCAACAGGACATAGAGAGAGACTGGAGACATGCAACAGGACATAGAGAGAGACTGGAGACATGCAACAGGACATAGAGAGAGACTGGAGACATGCAACAGGACATAGAGAGAGACTGGAGACATGCAACAGGACATAGAGAGAGACTGGAGACATGCAACAGGACATAGAGAGAGACTGGAGACATGCAACAGGACATAGAGAGAGACTGGAGACATGCAACAGGACATAGAGAGAGACTGGAGACATGCAACAGGACATAGAGAGAGACTGGAGACATGCAACAGGACATAGAGAGAGACTGGAGACATGCAACAGGACATAGAGAGAGACTGGAGACATGCAACAGGACATAGAGAGAGACTGGAGACATGCAACAGGAGATAGAGAGAGACTGGAGACATGCAACAGGAGATAGAGAGAGACTGGAGACATGCAACAGGAGATAGAGAGAGACTGGAGACATGCAACAGGAGATAGAGAGACTGGAGACATGCAACAGGAGATAGAGAGACTGGAGACATGCAACAGGACATAGAGAGAGACTGGAGACATGCAACAGGACATAGAGAGAGACTGGAGACATGCAACAGGACATAGAGAGAGACTGGAGACATGCAACAGGACATAGAGAGAGACTGGAGACATGCAACAGGACATAGAGAGAGACTGGAGACATGCAACAGGACATAGAGAGAGACTGGAGACATGCAACAGGACATAGAGAGAGACTGGAGACATGCAACAGGACATAGAGAGAGACTGGAGACATGCAACAGGAGATAGAGACTGGAGACATGCAACAGGAGATAGAGAGAGACTGGAGACATGCAACAGGAGATAGAGAGACTGGAGACATGCAACAGGAGATAGAGAGACTGGAGACATGCAACAGGACATAGAGAGAGACTGGAGACATGCAACAGGACATAGAGAGAGACTGGAGACATGCAACAGGACATAGAGAGAGACTGGAGACATGCAACAGGACATAGAGAGAGACTGGAGACATGCAACAGGACATAGAGAGAGACTGGAGACATGCAACAGGACATAGAGAGAGACTGGAGACATGCAACAGGAGATAGAGAGAGACTGGAGACATGCAACAGGAGATAGAGAGAGACTGGAGACATGCAACAGGAGATAGAGAGACTGGAGACATGCAACAGGAGATAGAGAGACTGGAGACATGCAACAGGACATAGAGAGAGACTGGAGACATGCAACAGGACATAGAGAGAGACTGGAGACATGCAACAGGAGATAGAGAGACTGGAGACATGCAACAGGACATAGAGAGAGACTGGAGACATGCAACAGGACATAGAGAGAGACTGGAGACATGCAACAGGAGATAGAGAGAGACTGGAGACATGCAACAGGACATAGAGAGAGACTGGAGACATGCAACAGGACATAGAGAGAGACTGGAGACATGCAACAGGACATAGAGAGAGACTGGAGACATGCAACAGGACATAGAGAGAGACTGGAGACATGCAACAGGACATAGAGAGAGACTGGAGACATGCAACAGGACATAGAGAGAGACTGGAGACATGCAACAGGAGATAGAGAGAGACTGGAGACCTGCAACAGGAGATAGAGAGAGACTGGAGACATGCAACAGGAGATAGAGAGACTGGAGACATGCAACAGGAGATAGAGAGACTGGAGACATGCAACAGGAGATAGAGAGACTGGAGACAAGCAACAGGACATAGAGAGACTGGAGACATGCAACAGGAGATAGAGAGACTGGAGACATGCAACAGGAGATAGAGAGAGACTGGAGACATGCAACAGGAGATAGAGAGAGACTGGAGACATGCAACAGGAGATAGAGAGAGACTGGAGACATGCAACAGGAGATAGAGAGAGACTGGAGACATGCAACAGGAGATAGAGAGAGACTGGAGACATGCAACAGGACATAGAGAGAGACTGGAGACATGCAACAGGACATAGAGAGAGACTGGAGATATGCAACAAGACATGGAGAGAGACTGGAGACATGCAACAGGACATAGAGAGAGACTGGAGACATGCAACAGGACATAGAGAGAGACTGGAGCCCCATCCCAGGAGCTGGCGAGAGACTGGAGACATGCTGCATGAAACAGCCAGATCTCTCTCACTATAGACTCTACAAGTGAATGCTTACTTATTGACTGCTGAGGGCTGCAGGTCGGGCGCCAGGGTTGTAGTGTAAGGGGGTGACCTGTGGATGGGGTCTGCTATGACTTTGGATCATACATGTGTAATTGTGTACTCTTCTATTCCCGGATAGACATGGGGCTCGGTAAGCTTTAGCTGCGTCTCCTATCATATCTCCATGTCTTTCCTTGTAACTGCACTGACATGGCTTGGTGCCGGCCGGTGTACAAACAGTGAAGAGAAATAAACCTTCCGCCCCGTTTTCATTTTTTGATGAATGGATCTCTGTTGGCTGTGTGGTGATGTGTTGGGTACATGAATAGAGAGGTATAACAAGCAGCGTTATCCTGTGCATGTCAGTAATGTGAAATATTTCTTTAATCCAGCCATGGGCACAGAGCGGACAGGTAACCCGAACTCCTCTCCTCCTTGCTGCATGTTTGTGTGTTCACCTGGCTGGTCACGCCACGTCATGCGTCATATTTACCAAAGTCTCTGTAAGGGGTGACTGCGGTAAGAGGATCCGGTTTTGAAAAATGACAAAAGGGGGAAATGTGATTGGGTGATGCAGGGCAGTGCGATTTGCTCCTCTTTCAGAAACTTTGATAAATGAGGCGCAGGGTGTGTCAGATGTGCGTTTTATGACATGCATTTGTCTGCCTAATCTCCATCACTGTGCATGTGGCTTTGGGGACATCATTCACTATTCTTTGTGGTATTCGGTGCTGTGTTGTGTGTACTTCATCCTCCTCTCCTGTACAGAGCAGTGTCCCTCTGGGCAGCAACTCGATCACATTTCTTATTACCGCTTACATGTCAAATCCGTATCATACAAGGGCTTTACCAAAAGTCATGCAAAAGTGGACAGAACATACAGGTCCTTCATATTTTTACATATTGATAGAGTAACTCCTTCTCTATAGTAACTCTTCTCTTTCCTTCCTTCCTTCCTTCCTTCCTTCCTTCCTTCCACTTCCCCTTATTCTACCT